>JAABOM020060045.1:0-12213 GCA_011800125.2 Solanum clarkiae
CCTTTTGGCTTATTATCACTGTTTATCTACTTTAAGGCATGCTAAAGGTAGAAACCCCTCATAATACATATAGTAAGTGCATAGTTACAGGTTAGTTCTCTCGGGCCTTATCGGCAACGGGTGCTAGTCCGCCCTAACGGGACTTGGGGCGTGACACTAAGACAACCTTTAGGTCATGGTATGGCCATTTTGATTTCTTGGTCATGTACTTCGGGTTGACAAATACACCTGCAACTTTCATTCATTTGATATGTTCGTGATCGTGTTCATTGATGACATTCTAGTATATTCGAGGAGTGAAAAGGAGCATGCTAATCACCTTAGAGTGGTTTTGTAAACACGCAAAGATCATGAGTTATATGCAATATTCTCCATGTGTGAGTTTTGACTCAAGTCAGTGTCTTTCTTAGGCAATGTTGTTTTGGGAGATGGTATTTGGCTAGGTACTCAGAAGATTGAGGCGGTTAAGAACTGGCCAAGACCAACTTCTCCAATAGAAATAAGAAGTTTCTTGGGTTTGGTCGGGTACTGTCACAGATTTTGAGGGCTTCTCTTCTCTGTCAGGCCCTTTGACTAGGACGACTCAGAAGAAGGCTAAATTTCGGTGGTTTGAGGCATGTGAAAAGAGTTTTCAGGAGTTGAAGACTAGATTGACTACAACACAAGTGTTGACCTTGCCAAACTGGACGGGTGACTTCGAGATATATTGTGATGCATCCATAGTTGGATTGGGGTGTGTGCTTATACAGAGAGGGAAGGTGATAGCTTATGCTTCCAGACAGCTTGAGATCCATGAGAAGAATTATCTGACCCATGTTCTAGAGTTGCAGCAGTGGTATTCACACTTAAGATCTGGCGTCACTATTTTTATGGAGTACATGTGGACGTGTTCACCGACCATAAGAGTTTGCAGTACGTGTTCAGTCAAAAAGAGCTCAACCTGCTGTAGAGGAGGTGGCTGGAGTTGCTCAAGGACTATGATATGAGCATTCTCTACCACCCAGGTAAGGCTAATATTGTTACTGATGCTCTTAGCAGGATGTCCATAGGTAGCACTGCCTATATGGAGGAGGGGAAGAGAGAATTAGCCAAGAAAGTGCATAGATTGTCTCTATTAGGAGTGTAACTTGAGTAGAATAATGAAGGCGGGATCAATGCTAAGAATGTGTCTACTTCATCCTTAGTGTCAGAGGTGAAAGAAAAGCAAGAGCAAGACCCTGTCTTACTCCAATTGAAATAAACAATTCACAAGCAGATAGTGATGGTTTTCTCTAAAGGGGGAGATGGGGTATTGAGATATCAAGGGAGATTGTGTGTACCCGATGTTGATGGTGTTTGAGACAGAATCATGGACGAAGCTCATAGCACGAGATATTCCATCTATTTTGGCTCCACCAAGATGTACCACGACATGAGGGGAGTCTATTTGTGGAATGGGATGAAGAAGGACATTGCTGAGTTTTTCTCTAAGTGTCCCAATTGCCAACAGGTTAAGGTTGAACATCAGAGACTGTATGGGTTAGCTCAGAATTTTGAAATTCCGGAATGAAAGTGGGAGATGAGCAATATGGATTTCATCACAGGCTTACCCAGATCCCGAAAGCAGGGGGATTCGATATGGGTGATCATTGACAAGATGACGAAATCAGCCCACTTTTTGGCGGTTAAGATAAACTTATACAACTGAGGAGTATGCCAGACTTTACATTCATAAGATTGTGAGGTTGCATGGGGTTCCCTTGTCCATCATTTCGGACAGAGGAGCTGTCACGATCCAAACCTAGGGCCAAGACGTGACACAGTGAATAGGGAACCTAAAAGAACCCCACGCAAGCCTCTTAACTTGTCATTACACATCCTTGGTTGCGGAAGCATATAAAAGGCATAAAGTAAGCAAAAGGAAAAAGGGGCTAAGAATAACTTGTCAAAACATCAAAATCAAAGACAAGGAGTCATAGCTCATATCATAAACACACAACTTGTCCAGCAAACACATCTAAATACATAGATAGAGAAGGGCTCAAGAAAAAGCTACTAAGCTCACCCTCATAGTCAATAGAATATAAGATAGTGTCTCAATATATAGATAATAGTAACATAGACTAAGGTCCCCGAAGTGGAGGACCCACCAACAAGCTTAGAATAGCGCTGACTAGCCACGTGGAGGAGGAGGATGATTAACTTGAGCACCGGTTCCTTCATGTAGGCAAGAGTATGCGTTAGTACATTTGAATGTACTAAGTATGTGGGATGCTATACAACAAAAAGTATACATGATAATCAAAATACACAATATTAAGCAATAGACATAATATACAATATGCCATGTATGATCAATACTTAAGTAAAACATGCTTAAGTAACTTATGCCTATATAGGATATCATATGTGAAGAAGAGACCAAGCTAGCTATTCAAAGTATAAACCCCTTGGTGGTTGTGTGGTATAAACCCTTCACATGGTTGATGGTTATCACACCTTACCAACACGTTGACAAAGTATAAACCACTTGAATGGTTGATGAGTATAAACCCCCAACATGGTTACTCGGGCTCTTGTTCCCCTGGATCGGGTATGATCTAATGCAACACCTTATATAGGATTCATCATATACTCTAGTGCAATTCTTCATATGGGAATAATCATGTACATAAGCTCATTTCACCATCATAACATCATTCATACTATGTCTCATGCTTTGGACCTTCAACTACTCAAGAAACCATATCCAGACATTTTATCAAACACTTGGAGGGTGAGTAATAGGGGTAAAAGACCATGCAATTTAGAGATAAAATTATGCAAGAAAATCAGTGATAAATCCATCAATCAACACCTTACAATACCCCCAAGACATTCACATCAAAAACCCTCATCAAATCCAACATTAGATCCAAGATTTGAAGCTCAAAACATGCTAAAACAACCACACTTTCATGAACTAAAATCATTGTGCAATAAATTTCTCAATATACAAGACCCATGTGTAAAATCAACTTTAAATCATGCATTATTCAGAAAAATAAGGTTTAGGAACTATGGGTACAAGGACCCAATGGTTCGACACCACATACCTTAGGTCTAGAGTTGCTTAGAAGTGAGATCGGGAAGAATGAAGGCTTGAAATGATCTTTGAATCCAATCTTGTGCTTGGGTTTCCTTGAAATTGAATAGGGGCTTGCTGAAGGCTTTTGAGAGAATTGAGAGTGTATTTGAGATGGAGTAATGAGTTTTATCCTTTGGGGTAGTATTTAGGTCTTTTAGGAAGATTAGGATAGCATTGGAAGTCTAAAAAGGGCATTAGAGTAATTAAAATTTACGGATTCTCCATAAGTGAACGGATGAAAAAATTGGCAAAGTATCATCTCACTGGAGACTTTACAAACCGTGTGGAACTCCATGGGTCATGTGGAGTGCCCATGAGACAAGACTTAGATAGAAAAATGGAATTGGAACACTTGAGAAAAAGTTAGCGTCAACGTCACTTTGACGGCTGCTTTCACAGACTGTGTGGGGTTACATGTACCATTTACTGGTTTGTCTCACTTAGACAAAAAACATTTCAGGCTTCCACACGCCCAGGTGGCACGGGCCGTCCTACTCCACATGGACCATCAACAATGCCCTTGGCACCACCCTTAGCCATATTTTCCCCAAGTCCAACAAGTTTCCTTTGGCACACCTTATGGCCATCCCCATGGTCAGTGGTGAGCCACACGGCCCGTGTCACTGGCTGCATCACCTTCCTTGGTGCTACAAATGGCATCTTCCAACCCATATGAACCAAAAGTCCTGTCAAAGGCCACACTGGCCGTCAAGCAGTCCGTTTGACACCATGCCCAAGAGGGTCTCACGAAAATGATCATAACTTTTTCATCCGACATCAAAATGAGGTGAAACCAAGCATTGCGAAGCTAACTAAAAGGGATTTTCATACCTTAGAAGAAAATGTTCTTTCCCCACCTCCAATCAATCCAAATGATTTGTCCAAGGCCACACTGCCTGCCAAAGTGCCCGTGTGACATCACTGCGCAGGAGGGTCTCACGAAAATGGTCATAACTCCTTCATTAGACCTCGATATGAAGTGACACTAAGTAAGTTAGAAAGCTAAATCAAAGGGCTTTCCTTGACATGTCGTGGGAGATCCATTGCTAAGTGTCCTAAAAGTTATGCTAGTTTAAAGTTGACCCTTGCATGAACCATCACCCAAAATTTAACTTTTAGGGAAGTCTTGAACTTATTTAGGTACTAGGAGTCTCCAATGAACCTAATACACACCCAACCTAACCAAATGAGGCTTGAAACATGGATACATAAGAGCATAGAGTTATGGGGTGTCATAGGAGCCAAATTCACCTCTCAATTTTAGAGATCTTTCCATAAGGGATTGGGCACGAAGGTGAATTTGAGCATCGCTTTTCACCCTCAGACAGATTGGTAGGCAGAACGCACTATTCAGACATTGGAGGATATATTAAGAGCATGTTTCATTGACTTTAAAGGAAATTGGGATGATCATCTACTGTTGATTGAGTTCGCGTACCATAATAACTATCATGTTAGCATTCAGATGGCCCCGTGTGAGGCATTATATGGGAGGAGATGTAGATCACCGATTGACTCATTCGAGGTAGGTGAAGCTGAGTTGATTGGGCTTGATCTCATCCACCAGTCTATGGAGAAAGTGAAAGTCATCAGGGAAAGGTTGAAGACAACCTAGAGTCGTCAGAAGTCATATACGGACGTGAGGAGAAGAGACCTGGAATTTAAGGTGGATGTTGGGTGTACTTGAAGGTGTCACCGATGAAAGGTGTCACCTATGAAAGGTGTCATGAGGTTCAGGAAGAAGGGAAAACTGAGTCCCCATTATATAAGACCTTATCAGATTGTGAGAAGGATTGGTAAGGTTGCTTATGAGCTAGACTTGCCTTCCGATCTAGACGGAGTTCACCCTGTGTTTCATGTGTTGGTGCTGAAGAAGTGTTTAGGGAACCCTACCATAGCAATTCCTATTGAGAGCGCGGGAATGAAGGATAGCCTATCTTATGAAGAAATTTCATTCCAGATCCTTAACCGACAAGTTCAGATGCTGAGAAATAATGAGATAGCCTCTGTTAAAGTCTTATGGAGGAATCAACTTGTAGAGGAAGCCACGTGGGAAGCCGAGGAAGTGATTAAACTCAAATACACATATCTATTCGTGCCAAGTGATGATGATGTTGAAGGTAAATATTCTTATCCTTAACATTCTCAAATGTTTCTTTTCATTAAGTTGATTCCTTGCTTTATTCCATTCTTAAGTCTAAGACAGAGATAGATAGATGATAGGTAGTGAGAGTTTTAGTGTTCCCGAGTGAGGAATGAGATGAGTTCTGGGGTTATTCATATCCCCGTCCGACCTATACTCATCATTCGAGGACGAACGATTCCAAGGGGGAGATGATATAACACCCCATAAAATTACTAAAATGTCCCTAAAATATATCATGCGCATAACGCATCTTCTAAAGCTCTGATGGAAAATCCGATATTGGATTTACGATCAACGCGGAAAATTGAGTCAGAAAATGGTTTCAACCCGATTTAAGAGCAACTGGGTCAAAAGTTAATTTTGACAAGTTGGCCAAGAAATAGTGAGGGTACATGACAGGGCTGCGACGCGAACCCATCACTGACCCAAAACAGTGAGGTTACGTGACACGGACCCATCGCAGACCCACACTTATGTTTTTCCTTTAACTTCTGATGGAGGTTGAATTTCTAAAAATACACTGATGCGCGATGGGTCCGCATCGCGGACCTGTGTAAGTTTGGTAACAAATTTTCTTTTAAATTCAGGAAGAGTATTTTGGGTATTCCCAACCCATTTCAATAACCCAAAACATTCTTTTAGGAGCTATTTCATATGCAAGGGTTTCAAAAACCCATATTCTCAGAAGTTTTAAGTGTAAGTTTTGAGGGATCAAGCAAGGAAGGGCCTAAGGATTGAGTGTTCGGGTTCAAGTTCTTGGTCAAATTCAATGCAGGTGTGGAAATGCTACCTAAAGATATGGAATTGGTCTTCCATGTGTCCCAATGTATAGATTGAGTTTTAAATTGATGGTTGAAGGTCTTGAGTAGTAATTCTTGAAGGATTTCTTGAACATAATCTTTGTTTCTAGCATATTATCTTTAATTTATATATACTATATCAAATTGATGATCATCATACTTGTATCTTCTGATTATATGCATTATTATATGATTGTTTACTTAAATTGCATGTTTCCCTTGTTTAATACTGCAAGAAGAAACCTAGGGACTTTGTCTATAACTTTGATCACATGATTGTATTTGTTGGTTATGGTCCGATTCTTGAATTGAATGAATAATGAATAAGTAATGAGCTCACTCACATTCATAATTGCATGGCAAGCGTAGGTGAGGATTGACCGTGAGCAACGGATGTTTCCTTAGTCCCAAAAGAGGACTTAATATTATTTCTATTTTGGATCCAATAATGTATGCCTTCTACCCCGGCAAGGTACTGGGCGGATGCCGCAAGGATATCAATTTGTTGTACCATCACTGGCTCATAGGTGATGGGTGAAGTTTTGAGAAACTCCCATTTAGGATTCCAATCTTGATAGTACTCTTATGTTGATGTGATTGCATGGGTCTTAATGAATGTTGAATGAAATGGTATCTATTTCTTATTTTGAGATGAGATGAACGATTAATGAATTGATGTTTCCATATACCCTGCTTACCTTGCTTATTTTTATCCTGTTTTACATACAGTACATTCTACGTACTAATGCCCCTTTGACGCTACATCATTTTATGATGCAAATTCTGTAGATAGAGGACTTCAGTAGTCCAATCGTTGAGGTTCAGATCTCTTATCTCAGACCATGGTGAGTCCTCCCCTGCATTCGGAAGATGAGTATTTCATTAGCTCTATTATAGTACTTTTATTTTATTGAGGTAACCATGGCCTATCATGGTACCTTCTTAGAGGATAGCTATAAAGGCTTCATAGACATTGACAGATGAATGTTGATGTCGGGGTTGTATATTTCCCCTTTCTTTCTATAGAGATACTTCTTTCGTACTTGTTGTGAGAGGGATGGTGATAACCCACTGATAATCTGTTATTTCTTTTTTATCTTCCACATATGAATTGAATGTTACAAATGTAATGAGACTAAGTGGTCCGCTTGGGGACTAGAAATGGTCTCCGAGTGCCAGTTACGCCTAAGATACCCTCCCGGGGCGACAAAGGCTGACTATTACCTTCCCTTTGAAGTTACTAGAACCCTTATCCATTCTCTGGTAAATAAGAATTTTGGATTAATTTTAAGTTAGAAAGGTTTCCTAATTGACCTTAAAAATAATTAGGTGACGACTCCTTAAAATCATTAATTAGGACTTACCATTATGTTATGCATTGTTTGACCTCGGGTGAAAATGGGGTATAGCATTCTCAATGCAACCATGCTCATGATTTTACGTTAGAACATACTCTTTTGGAATATAAGTAGGGAGATAAAGATATTCGAAGTTATTATTCGAGAATTATGGCAATCTGGTAAAAACAGGACCAAAGCTTTGGAGGAAACCTTTCTTCCACAGGTTTCGCAGAAGTTATGTTGGAGAGGAAGAAGACTCAGGTTGTCCAATTTCTCTTGAAATTAAGGCCTGAATTTCAGTCTGTTAGAGATAATATTCTTAACAGAGAAACTCTACCGGACGTTGATGTAGTGTTTGGAGAACTCATTCGTGAGAAGATGCGTATCATTACTTTGGCAACCATGGATTAGTCTAACACAATTGACATGGCTATTTATACATCAAAAGGTACTCATAAAACCTTCACTCAAAGTTCATCTCAAAAGTCTGAACCACAATTCTTTGACTGTAAAGAGTATGGCCATATTACATCACATAGCAAGAAAAAAAATATATGTAATTATTGCAAGAAACCTGTACATATAATTCTGGAGTGTAATTGACGCCCAAATACATGTCAAACTAAGCACAAAGCTTATCAAGCGTCTGAAGCTCATGTGAGTCAAGCAAAGATCACACCACTACCACCATTTGCCTTGGATTCGAAAGAACTTCGGAAAATGATACAAGATTTAGTCTTTTTCTAGTGCTCTCACTGTTGCCTATCTTGGTAAGAATTTAAATAAGAATTCAAAAGGTAGGCATATAGATTCAGCTGCTTCTAACCATATGATAGGACATATCCATAATGTACATTCTGTATCACCTTCACCGGAAAATTATCTCATTGTCACAGCCAATGGCGATACATTACTAGCCTCTATGATTGGAAATGCATCTTTTTTTCACTAATGTTCTTTTTGTCCCTAAACTCACTGTTAATCTTATTTCGGTTGGAGAATTGGTGGAACAAAATTGCCTTGTTGTTTTCTCACGTCTTGGTTGTGTTGTTCAGAAGCTGCAGACAGGGAAGGTGATCGCCAAGGCTCGTAAAGTTGGGAGAATGTTCCAGTTGTCCATGTATGAAACACCTCACCATGCATATTTTCTGTCTGCCACTAAAGAAGACATCACTAACTCAAATAAATTATGGTACTTGTGGCATCATCGTCTTGGGAATCCACATGCTCAAACACTTTCCTCAATGTTACAATATTATCTTCATTTGAATAAGAAATCATAGATTTTGTCATCAAAATTACCTTGTGAAAATTATGCCAATCCAAAAGTCATAAACTGTCTTTTCCTTGTAGTACTACTTCATACAATTCTATATTTGGTTTGATTCATAGTGATGTATGGGGTCTTGCACCACTTTCATTTAGATTGGGCTATCGATATTTTATTTTATTTATTGATACGTCTCAAGATCTACATGGGTGTTCTTTTTCAGAAACAAAAGTGAAGTTCTTAAAATTGTAAGACAATTTGTCACCTATGTTGAGTCCCAATTCAATAAATGAATTAAAATTTTTTGATCTGATTCAGATAGAGAACACATGAAGTCTGAACTCGTAGATTTTTTCAAAGAGAGAGGCATCACTTCGCAACACTCTTGTCCATACACACTTGAGCAAAATAGAGTTGTACAAAGAAAAAATAGGCATGTCCTGGAAATCACGTTAGCTCTTCTTGGTACTTCAAATATTCCTAAAACATTTTGGGTTGAAGCCATCCAAACTTCTGTCTATTTAATAAACAGATAAATCACGACCATTAACAAAGATGATAGTCCATATTCTATTGTTTTTGGTTAACTTCCTGATTATTCTCATGTAAAAGTTTTTGATTGTGCATGTTTTGTCCATTTGCCTAGACATGAGCATCATAAATTATCTGCTAAAGCTATGAGATGCATTTTCCTGGGTTATAATGATGTTCAAAAGGGATAACTTTGTTGTGATTCTTCTAGACGACAGTTATGGGTTTCTTGACATGTAATTTTGTTTGAGCATCTATTTGCTTATCCTGTGACCTCTTCAATACATCCAGCTCTATCTCATTTTTGTGTAAGTTTGAGAATCAAGAAGTACAAAATCCTAAATCTCCCAATGAATACCCTAATGGCATTACTAATGATCCTGGTCAATCAGATACATTTGCTACGGATAATTCAGGTAATACTTTATCATCTGATTGATTAAATACCACTCACTCATATGACAATAATGATGATTTTGATGATGTGCATGTACCCCTTGAACCAATAAATTCTTCCATTCCTTCTCTCCGTCACTCTAAATGTAAAACATCTGCCCCAAATCAATATGGATAATCTCCAGGTAGATATGGTCGATCTTATGCCTCACTTGCTACTTTGAATTCTATTTTTGTTCCAACTACTTACCAACAGGCATCAAGTCATGATTGCTGAAAAAAGGCAATGGAATATGACTTTCGGCTTTAGAAGAAATTCATATATGGGATTTCATATCTAAACCGGTTGACGGTTCAATTATTAGGAAAAATAGATTTATTCTGTAAAGACGAAGTCCAATGGCACATCGGAGAGGTACAAATCCTGACTAGTAGCTCAAGGCTATAAACGAGAATATAGATTGGACTATGGGGTGACTTTTTCCCTGGTTGCAAAGATGGCAACAATTCATGTGTTGCTCACAGTTTCCTCTGTCAAACAGTGGTAACTTCATCAATTGGATGTAAAAAATTCATTTTTGCATGGTGGACTATATGAGATTATATACATGAAGCCTCCTCCAGAGTACCAACAAGACCAACCGAATATGGTTTTTCGTCTTCGAAAATCTCTTTATGATTTCAAATAAGCACCACGTGCATAGTTTGAGAAGTTTCGATCTACCATCATGACTGCCAGATTTTCTCAATCAGTCTCTGATTATTCATTATTCATCGACACTCCAGTACTGGTATGACAATTTTTCTACTATATGTGGATTAAATGATTATAACTGGTAATAATGAGAAAGGAATTGAACAACTCAAAAATCTTCTTAATCCAACCTTCAAAATGAAGGATCTTAGAAGATTAACATATTTTTTGGGTTTGGAGGTTGAATATTTACAGGATGGTATCATGCTAAGTCAAAGGAAGTATGTAGAAGATTTTATCAACCAAGATGGTTTAAGTGATCAAAAGATAGAGCATACCCCCATGGAAATCAACGTCAAGTACAAAAATGATGATGGCGACCCTCTTGCAGAGCCAACATTGTATCGGAGAATCATTGGTTGTCTAATTTATTTGACAATAACAAGACCTAACATCTCTTAACCGGTTCAAGTCTTGACTCAATTTGTTACAAATCTATGCCAAAATCATTTTTCTGGGCTACTTAGGATCATTCACTATGTTAGGAGTACAATTAATCGAGGTCTATTCTTTCATTCAACATCATCTCTAAATCTTGAAGGCTGTGGAGATGCAGATTGGAAAAGATGCCCAAACTCCTGAAAATCCACGACAGGATGGTGTGTGTTAATTAGATCATTACTTGTATCATGGAAGTGCAAGAAGCAACCAAGAATTTCAAAATCATCAACAGAGGTAGAATATAGATCAATGTCGGTTGCTTGCTCTGAAATTATGTGGATACATCAGTTGATGGCAGAACTTCATCTCTCTGTCGATAGTTCCACTATGTTACATGCTGATAATACTAGTGCAATACAAATAGCAACAAATCTAGTCCTCCACGAGAACACAAAGCACATAAAAGTAGACTGCGATTATATTCGAGAACTTGTTGTTATTAAAGTCATCAATCTTCGACATGTCACATCTCATGATCAACTGGCAGATCTGTTTAGTAAAGCAATGACAAGGAGTCATCACCAATTCTTATTATCCAAATTAATGCTTCTTGATAAATAGCATCAATTTGAGGGGAGATGTTAACCATATTAGATATCATATCTAATATATTTTGAAAGATTCAGAAAATACTCTGCTTTAACTGTGCAGAATCACATCCTTGATATTGTGGAAGATGTAAGATGATATTGTGCTAGAATCATGCTTGTATTTAGTATTTATGAATCTTTGTATCTCTATATATAGTAGCTAGTTGTATCAATTGTAAAATATTGAGTACAAAATATTTTTCGAATCCTTTTGATTCTTGATTTTCAATAGTTATCAAATGATACATAAAAATAGAGTTGAAGTGTTAAAATGGAGCAATATAAGATAAAACATAGAATAAAAAAATAAGTACAAGTTAAAAAAAATTATGTATAAATTGCCCTAGAAAATAGTTCTCAACATAACATATATTAGAAAAATGTTGGCGTGAGGATGAAATATAAAACAAGAGAGGATAAAAAATTGGAGAATAACTAGCATGTTGTTTTTTTAAGCAATTTCATTCTATACATGTTAATTTTATTTTATAATCCATCTTAGGTGCCTTCATTTACTTGATTTTTTAATCGCATTTTAAACTTACTTGACAGTAAGAAAAATGAAGTAAAAGATACAACAATCATTGGACCAAAAATTACGAACCTCATCACTAGATAATCTACCCATATTAACAAACATCATCAATAGCTTCCTCAAAAGAAATCAAATACCTAAAAAAAGACCGTTAATACTTAATAAAATCATATTACACCAAAAATGAAAAATAACATTCCATCCAAAATAAAAAACAAAAATGTATTGAGGAAAAAAAAAGAAACAAATAAAAAGCTATGCAAATCAAAACACTAGCTTTAAATGATGAATGAATATCAAGAAG
>JAABOM020060046.1:0-12212 GCA_011800125.2 Solanum clarkiae
TAATCCATGCAAGGACATAGGCATTACATTTCTCCCATTGTTCCTCCATTTCTCCTCTATAATCACTTCTCTTGCATGTTCCAAGAACAAAACCTAATTTGTTCTTAGCTCTAAGATGAATAAGCATGGATCTACTCCACAGTGAGTAGTTATCAGTCCCTGTCAGTTGTATAGAGGTGAGAACACTACCTGGAGAGTCGGCATTGTGCAAATAAAGTGGATGATTCTGCCTCCTTTCAACCTGATTCAGAGTCTTTGTTGCAGAATCAACATTACTCGTTGCATTGGCTGTAGAATCTGCCATCGAGGATGAAATTCGAGCTGTGAATCAGTGATTGATTTAGGGCTCTGATACCATGTGAAAAAGCTTAATGACAACAGCTCATAGTTGCGTGAAGGAGAAGAAAAATGCAGATGCAGTTTGAGAGAGAAGAGAGGAAGAGACAGTTACAGAATTGTGTATTGTATTCATATATTATTCTACAGTAGTTTGTATATATACAAGTACTAGGCTCTATTCTATCTACCATGTGGCACTGCACACCCAATCACATCTAATCTAATCTTTAACTAACTCAACTAACTCATTAAACTCAACTAACTAATTGACTAAATAATGATTAATGTGCAACTACTCTATGTTATTTACATTTCAACAGTGTGGCTGACGGACAGATCAATGATCATTTTAGTCTGAATCAGCCACCCCACTTAGTTATGATTTCAATATATGATTATTGTTATAGTCAATTCTTTGATTTATCTATTTTGATCTGGATGCATGCAACTCCTGATTTCTATTACGATTTTCTTCGTTCATATCTATAGTTAAAATTGTGCAATTGTGTTGTTTATAGTTGAATTCTTGTTTATTGTTATTATGTACTACAGTACCAAACACAAGACACGAGATGCCCCTGAATGTCTAGCCTTAATCCATGTGATTGTCTGAGTTATAATGTTCTTGCTTTTCATTTATTACTATACAGTTTGATGTATCTTGGGAATTGTCTTTATATAATTGCTAGAGTTGGTAATTTCAGTCTTTAAATCCACATCAACAACAACTATTTGTGACTCTAATTGATTGAACAATAAACATTCATAAAAGAAATCAAGGAAGGTTACTTTCACAAATCTTAATTCTCTATGTAAGTTGATTTTCGAGAAATAACGGCCGCTCTATGTAATTACCATCGCCATTCGAACGGGTACAACACCTGAATAGTGACGACTCTTAGATATGCATATTCACCATGTTTATTGTTTTAATTATCATGCCATTAACAAAATAATTTATTTTATCATGTCAAAAAAATTTCATAGTAAATTTAATTGAGTGATTTTATTGATATAAAGGTTTAAATCAAGATTCACATATGGTATGCACACTATTTAAAACTTTATTTCAATATCTTTATTTTGGAAAATATTGTTATCACCATATCAAATAATCATAATTTGGTTGACTTTGACTTGTGTATATTTATACATTATAGCAATAGAACAGTAACAAAGAAGGAGATGAATGCACTATTGCAATCCAATGAAACTTTCTTTTATACATTGTTACTATGTTTTACCAATATAAACAATCAAGACACAGTAAATCCACAGGTACGCCCTCATCCTAATTTGTCTTATATATTCCATACCATGCTGTACCTGTACATGACTTAATGTCTCAAATCAGCTAATTAGAATTCACATGGGAGCAACTATGTCGAACTTCTCGCTGGGATCCGGTAAGAACACCAAAATCTGACAATTTTGCCATGGCATGAGCAAAATCTGTTTTAAATATAGTTCCATCGTCAGACGCATTTAGTCTTGTAGTCATGATTATCAAATGAAGCTCCTCCAATTTCCAAATCTGGACAATTCCTGGGCGTATGACACTACAGATTCACTCAGACTCCTAGCTGTACGTTCATCCAACATATTGTTTTTGGTGTTGTTATCCTCTGCACACTTCTGCTTCAACTCTTCAAGAAAGTAGGAATTGTTGGATCAGGCAAACCTGTCCCCATGAAGTTACTGAGCCTTGGCCAAATGAATTCACAACCAATCTTTCCAATGTTGTGTCCTCCTACATTTGACAAGGAAATAATGAAGAGTAAGTATCAAAAAACACAATGTATTCCAAAAATTAAGACGCAGTGTATGATCGGTAATGAAATTAAAAAGATTACCAAGGTGAGCCACTGTTTCCCTCTCGTCAAAACCTCTCAAGGAAAACAGCCTACGAGTTTTACTGATATTCCCATTTGGTCGTGGAATTTCAGCCATGGCTTTGTCAAAGAACGACTCCCTGATGTCCCTTCTGCCTACTAGCACAGGATAATATGGTCAACCAGCCTAATATGTAATGTAATAAGTTTGCAGACCAGTATAAAATTCTGCTATATAAGCTAGCTAGAAGCAACTTCCCGTGATGCATAATTTTAAAATATTATCCAAACTTTGATTGTTAAAAACAAATAATACAACGGGAAGAAGTTAGATTTTATGTTAAAAACACCTGAATATGCACTACAAGATCATTTAACTAATCTGATTTTAAGAAAGATAACATACTTAGATTTTTCTGTCAAATAAATACTCCTTCAGGTAAAATAGAATATAACTACACGAATAAGAAGAAACTCAAGGGGTGGTTAGAACATACCAAAACAATGCCATCTCTTGTTGCAAGGACAAGGATGTCAGAGCAAGCGACAACCCCAGGGCATGCCTCCTCCACTTCATCCTTTATCATGTCTATAAAATTGAATCCTTTTAGTGTCCTATTCGGAATGGCATCACGTTCAACAGTCCCATTATTAGTACTTTCAGCTAGCATAACAGATGCATCACAACCCTTAAAAGCAACAAAGGCACTACTGCTACATGATATTGTCCATATCAATTCAATGTCAATATTGACCATCTGTCACAGACCTAGAGAGCAGAGATGAACAGGATAAAAGCGACTGTAACCTAATACCTCCCAACTTTTCCAACTAAAAGGACATAGAAGCACACATTAAGATCATAGGGCTAATTATAAAGAAAGAAATCATCCAGAAAACACCACCACCACCAACAACAACAACATTACCCCAATGCCTCAAAGGCTCCCGCCCATTACGGGGTAGGGGGGGGTCAGATGTACGCAGCCTGACTCCTATGGTTAAAAACATAGCGCGACTGTTTCTGGATGACCCATGATGAGCGTTGAAAGTTGCATTGACTAACTGCTACTTCACAATTGAAAGAAGCGCAAACAGTTTAAATAGTCATTTTGCTTTATTCCATCACATCCAAAGCCAAAAAATAGTTAATCTTTGGCTCCATCCGAGATTGATGGAAATAACATCCAGAAAACACCAAAGAAATAAAATTGCATCATGCACAAATCAAGAACCACAAGGCTAACTTATAAAAAGTACAAAATATTCTCTAGAATCTTCATAAAGCAAGCTAAAATCATTAAAATAACTTTCTGAAAAGATTACTCAATTGGAGTGCTTCAATCTTTGACACAGAAGACTATCAAAAAGCACCACTAACATCAGAAATGTCAAAAATTACATCACAATGCTAATTACATCACAAAATTAAAGAAAATGAGTGTATTTGCTTCCACTTGGATAAAATTGGGCGAATAAAAAGAAAACCTAATGCTTAAATTCACAATAAACGCCCGATTAATCGAAATCTAACCTAATGAGCACAAAGAAAAAGAATAAGGAAACAAGAAATTGCAGGAATATGCAGAGATTAAACATCGTAAACATTGTAGAGAGCTAAGTACCTCTATGAAACAGTCATGGAAAAGAAGGCGCAATAGCTGTGCTGGTGCGTTGTGTTGCGTCAGGACTATTCTCCGCATGATTGACCACACCATTTCCTCCAGGTCGGCACAATCGCCCTCATAATAGTCAAATCTGAGTGGTGTGGCATCACTTTCCGGCAACGGCGTTACTCAATGCGAAGAAGGCGATAACCACCGCCAATTTCTTGCTCCACATTTTGAAAAATGAGTTGAGCAAAAACTACTTCCGGGAAGACCTGACCTTCTGAAGTTTCTCTCTATATATAGTAACTATTTTAAACGAATTGTTATAATGGCATTCTACGCTTCAAAACTTCCTTCCCATTTTTTTTAATTTTTACAAGTACTACCACTATTATTAATTATTATATAATTATCATATGATTTGGACTTCAAAATACAATAAATTAGTAGTAATTCTAATTTGATTGACTTTTGTGTAGTAATTACTAGTGTGTGTATATATATATGGTAAATATTTTAGTATTTAAAAATAAAAACAAAACAAAAAAACAAGAAAAAGAAAAGAAACTGGAGACACACACACTCCACTCCACTCCACTCCACTCTCCTCCCCCACCTCACGTCACTAGACCCTCACACAACGTTAAACAGAGATATACACACAACATTCTATACACACACACGGCAGAAACAAAAAGAAATCCTACCGCACTGTTTCTACTTTTTCCATACACGCCCAAAAAGAAATCATATGCAGCATAAAAAAAATGGAGTTTGAAGTTTGTCTTTGTGATTCGAGTTCATATTTTCTATTGTATTCTATTATTTGTAATTATTCTTCATAAGAGGTAACATTTATCTTTCTTGTCCAATTTAATATGATTGTAATACGTTAAAGTTAACAAATTTTGTATGTGTTTGACCCATTAATATTTTTTGACATTACAATATGAATTAATTATGTTCAAATTTTTCATATCAACTTTTGTTTAGATATTTTATATTGTTAAATTTAATGTAGAACTATTAAATAGTGTATTTCATGTTGAGTAACTTCAGTCCCCAATTATGATGATGTGTGTATTCACAATTTAATAAACTGAAATGACAAAAAAATTAATGATATGGATTCTTTATATAAAATACTATTTTTGGTTTGTTGGTTCTTCTTTTTATTTTTATGACTAAAAAGAAAAGAAAATATTTTAGGTGCCTATATAATTTCTAACATGTACTAATGTGGCATGTACAAAATTTTATGAAAATGTACTTTGTGCTCTTAGTAAGATTTTACTTACTTTTTCTTTACATAAAATAAGAATAAGAATAAAATTTATATCTTTCTTTGCATTATATTTGAGTGATGATTCTTTTAGAATATTAAATTAACAATTTTATTTTAATCCATGTAATTAATTTTGGATTGTCGGATTATAATTTTCGTGAGTCACAATGACCAATTTTTGAATTTTTTTTTTGCCTTTATAAAAAGAATTTGAATTTTAAATAATTTTTATAATTAAATTTCTTTAAATAAAATAGCTAGAAGCATGATTAAGCCGATAATAAAAATAGGCAAATTTTATGATTCAAACAGCATGACACAAGTTTTAGGCACGACTTATAAAATAATAATTCGTGGCAAGGTTGGAAATCGCTGCTACCAATACACCACATACTAATAAAAAAAAGATAGTCCTAAACGAGTTAAAATAAATTAAAGGAGGCGGGTAAATGACATTTTGAAAAACTCATAATTATAATATATTCAAAATTAAGTTAAGTGATAAACTAGTCAATAACGCGACTATGCTAGAACCATGGGACTTGAAGGATGCCTAACACCTTCCCTTCAGTCAACAGAATTCCTTGCCCAATCTTTATTTACGCAGACCAATAAAAATAAAGAGTCATTTCCTTTGGTTAGGGACTTAAAAAAAAAAGATGACTTGGAACACCGAAACTCAATTCCAAAGGGCGACTCTGAAAAAAAATAATATAATCCCCTTTTCAAATTGTCACTTTAATTGAAAAAACTCTATTTTTCAAAACCCACGCGAAAAAAATAGAGGTGTGACATTTTCTCTCATGAAATAAATTTGGTCAAGGATTTCAAGACTAGTATTGAGAATCAACAGATGTTAAATCCTCCAATGCAAAAAAGTGGTGAAAAAGGAGATAATGAAGTGGACAGATGCCAGGGTTGTTTATCCAATATCGAATAGTAGTTGGGTGAGTCCGGTATAATGTGTGCCAAAGAAGGGTGGTCTCATGATAGTTCAAATGAGAAAAATCAACTCGTCTCTACTAGACTGGTGATCAATTAGTGTGTGTGCATGGATTACCGATGTTTGAATTCATGGACAAAAAGGGACCACTTTTTTATGCCATTCGTGGACAAATGGTCGATCGACTCGCTGGTAAGGGGTGATATTGCTTCTTGGATTGTTACTTGGGTACAACCAAATTTCCATAGCCTTTGAGGACCAAGAGAAGGCAACATTTACGTGTCCCTATGGCACGTTCTCCTTGAAGAGAATGCCCTTCGGTTTGTGCAATGCTTTGGATACCTCCCAAAGGTGTATTCTATCTATTTTTTTAACATGGTAACAGAGTCAATGGAAGTATTCATGGATTATTTATCCATGGTTGGTGATTCATTTGATCAATGTCTTAGAGAGAGTACTTTGAAGGCGTGCTGAGATAAACTTAGTGCTAAATTGAGAGAGGCGTCATTTTATTGTGAAGGAAGGTATTGTGTTTGGTCATAAAATCTCAGGTGAATAGATGCAAGTTGATCAAGCCAAAATCAAGGTAATTTCTAAGCTCTCTACACTTATTTCTATTAAGAGTGTAACACGTTTTCTTGGGCATGCAGGTTTCTACATGTGGTTTATTAAAGTTTTTTCTAAAATTGGTCACCCTTTGTGGAAGTTGCTTGAGAAGGAATCTACTTTTGTGTTTGATGATGTATATAGGCCTTCGAGTTCCTTACAGAGAAGCTTGTGTCAGCTTCTTTCATTGTAGCCCCCTATTGGAGCTTACCTTTTGAAGTGATGTGTGATACAAGCAGAGTTGCATTAGGTGTTGTTTTGGGTGAAAGAAAGGCAAAGTTGTTTCATTCAGTGTATTATGCATTGAAGCCTTTGAACGTGGGTCCAATGTTGTCATTCATAGAGACCATGCTACTGTAAGATACTTAATGGGTAAAAAAGAGGCAAATCCAAGGCTGATTAGGTGAATATTGTTGTCCAAGAATTTGATTTTGAGGTGAAAGACCGAAAATGGTGTGAAAATCAATTTGCCGATCAGTTTCCTCGACTTGAATCAAATGTTGTGCATATTAGTGAGAATGATGTTGATGAATGTCTTTCTGATGAATCTTTGATGGTGGTGTCACCTAACAAAACTCCACGGTATGATGATTTTGCCACTACCTTCTATGTGGGGTTATATCAAAATCATTGAACCATCATCAAAGGAGAAAATTTTCTTGTTCAATGTGAGGTGTTATTATTGAGATGAGTCTCACTTAGTTCGTAAATGTACTAATTATATCATAAGGAGGTGTGTCCTAGAGTCATTGATGAACGAAATTCTAGAAGAATGTCAAGTATCACCCATGGTTGGTCATCATGGAGGTGTTCGTATAGTGTCAAAGGTACTTCAAAGTGGATATTTTTTGCCTTCTTTACATCATGTTGAACATGTCTTTGTCAAGGCATGCCCTCTATACTAATTTCAAGGTAGCATTTCTAGGATAAATGAGTTTCTCCTCACTCCTATCCTTGAAATTGAATTATTTGATGTATAGGGTATTGATTTCATAGGGCCATTTGTGAATTTTTGCAAGCCAATATATAGTGGTAATGGTAGATTATGTGTCCAAGTGTGTAGTGGTGGTTGGTCACCATTTTTAATAAAAACATCTTGATCCATTTGCACACGACGAGCCATAATCAATGATGGTGGGTCACATTTAAAATGTTTGGCTCTTTTCTTAGCAAGTACAGAGTGAATCACTTAGTGGCCACTCTGTTTCATCCTCAAACAAATGGTCAAGTGGAAGTGTCGAATAAGAAATCAAAAGCATACTTGACAAGAATGTGAATGTAAATAGAATTGATTGGTTAAGGAAACTTGATAATGGATTATGGGATTACCATACGACTTTCAAGACATCAACTAGAATGTCACTGTACCAACTTATGTTTGGGAAAGCTTGTCATTTACCTGTTGAGCTTGAGCATAAAACTTTGTGGGAATTGAAGAAACTGAATTCTCATAAATATGATTCTATTAATGCACGCTTGGGATAATATTATTTGATGGATGAATTCCAATTGAGGACATATGAAAGTTCAGCTTTGTATAAAGAAAAGATAAAAAATGGCATGATTTGAAAAGATTCCAAAGGGAGTTCAAGGTTGGAGATTCGGTGCTATTATACAATTTAAAACTGAGGTTGTTTTTAGGAAAGTCTTGGAAATCTAGATGGTGTGGACCGTTCTATGTGTGCCAAATCTTGAGTTGGGGAGCTGTGGAAGTTGAAAATTTAAAAGGTGAAAGATTTATAGTAAATGGTCAGTGGTTAAAGATATATCTTGGCAAACCATTGAGTGTTCGAGTGATAGAGGTCTTAGAGGTTGACGAACCTAGATCATAATGGACTACATTCTCTCATGACTTTAACTAAGGCACCTTTTTTCAGGCACCCACAAAGTTAGCAGTTTTTTAATAATATATGTTGATTGTGTAGGAACATAAAAATGAGCTAAAGCATGTTGAAAGTTGGCAAGATGGTGTACACTCGATGCGTTGTCGAGTGAATTTGGAAAGCCCACTTTTAATCATCTTTTGAAATAGAATTTTCATTCATGGTTGTTGGAAGATTTGGTGGACAAAATGCACATTTGGTGCATCACCAAATGGTATAGGTGATAGTTGCTTAGTCTGTTTTGGGGTGCTTAAAATTCCCTGGAATTATTGTAAGTTTTGCCAGTCTCGTGCAGATTCGGTGCATCATCAAATGTGTTTAGCGAGGTTAGTCAGGCATCGCTGACTCCTCTCGCGTGACCGCCTCAACTTGAACAGAAGGGGCATTCTCTTCTTTCTCATTTTGCCTCTTTACCATCGCACACGTACTTTTTTTACTTTTTAAAACTTGTTACCGCTGTTGTTTACATCATCTATCATGCATCTTAGTTATTACTTCACCTTTGTCTCTTACACATCTTTATAGGTATGAACTAGGCCCTCGATTTTTATGTTTAGTTGTCTAAACCTTTGTTATTGAGAAATTGATGGTTGATTTCTTATGGGCATGCCATTGTTAGGTTAATTTCATTGTTTAAAGTTGTGGGTAGCCATTGATTGTTGTGAATTTATTGGTTCTTTTGTCATGGATGTTTTGATTTGAATTTGAGATAACATTGAACTGAAATTGATAATCTTCCTTCTTTGATTCATGTTCCCTGTATTGTAATTTATTTATTGATGCTTAGGAACTCTATATTTTATTAGGGTAGGTGATTTTGAAGTCTTAAAACTCATATTTGATTCCATTAGGTGAAGCCCTGGTATGTGAGTGAAAGTGAGTATATATTGGATTTTTCCTGGACTCGTTGTTTTAGCACTATGTTTCTCCACTCGTATGTTCTGATATGAACTCCTTATGTGGATAGTTGTAGTGGAAATCATTTGTGGGTCAATTTAATATTTTGAGAAGCATCATTCATGAATTTCAATGCAACCGATCTCTAGCTTAATGACTTGAACTTGCTCAATGATACTGTGGGTGACGTATTTTTTAAGGGTAAAGTCACTACTTTGTTAGATTCTTAAGGTGCAGGGGAAGTCTGATGTAATGACTCTTTGGATTATTTTACCCTTGCTACATTATTTTCCATCATTAGAGGATTCTTATGGTGACTCCCCTTACTACATTATTTTCCATCATTAGAGGATTCTTATGGTGACCCATGTCACTTATGACCAGTTGGCACTAGTAGCACGGTTGCCTGGTCGTTCATTAGGGAGTTGTGCACTTTTCATGTTTAGGAAAGCGTTATAACTTAGAAATTTGACTTGCAGTAAAACATTAGTAAACATCCTCAGAACGGAATTCAGACAGTTCCATTAGCTCTAGAATTACAAAATTAGGCTAAAAGCATGATTGTCTCAAGAACCAAGATTTTCAGTATGAGTTTGTATCGAGTTTTGCATTTTAACCTTCTGAATTGGCCAATAGTTGACTTTGGTCAATATGCTTGGAAAACATGCTTGAGTGAAAATTTTAACAACATAGTTAGTTCAGAAATGTCAAATTTGGTCTTGAATGACCCGTAGTGGGGATATATTGGCGATATTGGGGGATTGATTTAAGGCTTCATTCTAGGGAAATTTCACTTTATAGTTGCTGCACAGAGCATTTTCAGAGTAATTTTCAAAGGCATCTTTAAAGGGTGATCTCTTGAGTTGTGATTATCTGTTTTCAACAATTCGTGGTCAATTTCAAGTGTTTTTTCGTGAGGAGCGCAGTGGGGTTATTCATTTAGGAAATTACATCTTCTTTCTGGTAATTTTACCACTCAGAGCTGTTGACATTTCTTGACATTTCAGTTTAACTTTTGTTTTCTGAGTGTTGGTTCATTGTAATGATTTTCGATCGGAATTTAGTTCATGCATTGTTAGTTAAGCTTGGAATGTTGTCTGGGACTAATTTTTGGGGTCAATTTCAAAATTCTAGGTACAAGTCCTGCATTTCCTATTTTAGGCCCCAAAATTGGTCTGTCCCCATTTTGTGTGACTTTAACATCAAAATGACCTTAGTGATGTTGTGACTCTATTGTTGGCAGCATGGCAGCAATCAGAGGCTACACGAAAGGGAAAATCCCCGATAGAGTTATTCAGAGAGCACATGGTTGGCCTACAAGTGGGTTACGACACCCCTTTCTTTGGATTGAGCTGGTTAGAGAGTGAATCTATGTTGAACTAATTGGAACTTTTTGAAAGGCAGCTAGTTACTTGTTCTAGGACTTGGATTCATGTTGTAGGCCTAGTCTATGTATTTGGGTAGACGAGAATGTGTTGTATATTTTGTTATCCTTTCCTATTGATTAGTAATTCTATTTCTCGTGGATTCTGATATTACTCGATGTGGGGGTGTTGAATTAGTTATGGGTGAGTAGCCTAATTATGGTGTTTAATAATGAAGTAGGTTAAAGGACCATTTAGGTATTCGGTGTAATTATGAGCATGTGATCTCTATGCTTCTTGGCAACCCTGCTCTTATTATGGTTGGTTTTATATTATTAGTATGGTGAACATGATGGCCTTAGTATAGGATACCAAAACTTTCTTTGGATGCCCGATATCATTTGGCAGACCTAGATCCCTGTAGCATGGCATTGCAGACTAATGTCTAACAGGTAAACCTTAGTTAAGCAACAACTTGCTTGAGTATCACTATAGTGTCCACATCTCCCATAGATTTCACGGTTGTG
The DNA here is from genome assembly GCA_011800125.2 of Solanum clarkiae. Lineage (NCBI taxonomy): Eukaryota > Viridiplantae > Streptophyta > Magnoliopsida > Solanales > Solanaceae > Solanum > Solanum clarkiae. The sequence goes on from JAABOM020060046.1 coordinate 11,287, forward strand.
GGCACATTGGTAGAGTTAGCTCCCGTACTATGTCATTTCTAGCTTTTGGTCAATGCTTGGATGGTTGCACCTATCCCAAGTTATTGTGGAAGGAAAACCCTTGGTAACGCTTAACATTCAAATGGAAGAGAAGAGAAGTGGGCACCTACGGTTTAGTTTTGGCGAGCATCCAAGTAGCAGTAGTCCTAGCCTCAACCCCCTCTATGTATTTGGCAAGCATCTAAGTAGTAATAGTCTCGTCCTCATCCCCCATGATACCTTTGGCAAGCATTCAGTTAATAGTAGTCTCGGCCTTTGCCTCTCTTATTTATTACAAGAACATCCGGGTAGTATTAGCCCCGACATCGGTCCCCTATTTTATCAGGTGAGTATTCGGGTAGTAGTAGTCCCAACCTCAAAGCCCAAAGTCTAAATCCTCTGCCCTCTGATAATCTTGGTCAGGGCTGGGTTGGTATTTTGACAATTTCATTCTTTTTAGAATCCTTGAATTTTGATTCTCCAATGTCTCGGCTGGGCTTACGTGGGCCCAATTGGGCGTAGTTAGCATAGATATCTGCTTAACCTTCTCTCAATTGTATGGTTGTTAGTTTTTTTTATCCTTATCAGCTTATCTGGTATCTTTTTTTAGGTGTATTCCTTCTCTTCATATTACTTTTTCCCTTCCTTCTCTGTCAGCCTATGATGCCTACTAAGTACCTATTATCCTGATACTTATACTATACTCCGCAACTACTTTCGTGATGCAAGTTAGAGCATCATCCAATAGGGATGATTTCTCGAGCTAGGAGCAACCGTCATCGGAGACTAGGGTGTGCATTGGCATTTTTGGATCATTCTATCTCCTGTAGCTTAGTGTCCCGTCTTTTGTGTATATTTTGGAGACTATCCAGGTCTTTTGTATATTTTGGTCCACTTTTAGGACCTGT
>JAABOM020060047.1:0-12211 GCA_011800125.2 Solanum clarkiae
TATATATGTGTGTGTGTGTGTGTGTGTGTGTGTGTATGTGTGTATGTATATGTATATCTATATGTATATGTATATGTATATATGTGTATGTATATTTATATGTATGTGGATATATATCTGTGTGTGTATATATACGCAAAAAGTATATATACAAATGCTATACCTCAAGTTAGCAAATCAACCTCGAAGATCTATCATATATTTTCACTATAGCAGGATCACTATAACCAGCAAAGCTCTAAAGTATATACAAAATCAAAACCCTAAGTCAGCAGCCACCCTCGAAGATTGGGATATTAACATTTTATTTTGGAGTACAAAAATGGTTTTAACCCTAGAAAAGTCCATATACAAACAAAAATGCAATAGTAAACTAGTACATATATATATTAATCCTTTAACTCTACAAAAGTATATATACAAGATACATACAATTCCAATACCAAGCATTAAAAATACTATAACATACAACTCCAAAACCAGGAAAGACAAATACCATAACATACATAATACCATGATAAAAAAATACGATACAATAAAAATGGCCCGTAGGGGGTTTCGTCAGATGGATTTTCAGGGAATCTCCATTTTCTGATCCTCAGGGCACGATATCAAGTCTATGGATCATAAAGTCTTGTACTGCTCGTTTGTATGTTCGTAGACTTAACTTCAAAAATACACACCTTACTATAATTGCACATGAAACCCTCTTTGCAACTCGTAGGATCCTTTAAGGCCCGTAAAGTGTCTCGTGGGACTTTAACTACAGAAACCTCTGCACACTTTTCCCAAAAAGTAGTGTCAACCCTGAAATCTCATAAAAAAAATATAATAACACATCGAACCTACTAACATCGCATTGAGAACACAAAATATTCTATGTTTTAAGCATCAAAAGTGTTGTGTATTGACAACACATCAACACCCTCAATTAAAACTTGTTGCTTGTCCTCAAGCGACATACTAAATTTATATAAGCAACATTGTAACACACAGGCCTCAATGTTGTGAATACATCACATCAACTTCAAGCGCAAATACCGAAAACACTTTTAAAACACAATCAGATAGCTATCTGGCTAATCCACAAATCAATGCATATGATAATACAACTATGACAATTGAGGTAACTTCAACAAGCCTCAATCACTGAAATAGTCTAATGTTAATAATGTAATGCAAGCGACCTAAAAGAAACAAGTTCCATATCCTACTTACAATAATATTTTCATGTATAATCCTGGGACTATGCAAAATTGCCCACTCTCAGAAAACACATTCATATATCACGCTCAATATCATATGCTTTCCCCTATACTCATGACTATGGCCTTCGACTAGTTGGACTAGGATAACTTTAGGACTTTACCAACTTGTAATGTTAGCTCAGAGGGCTTTGGTATGATGTTTTGGGAACGTAGTGACTAAATCAATTCCTTGAAACTACGTTCTTCTACACTTTTTCCCTACCAACACTGTTACTTTTTATCTCATTCTCCCTTTCTTCCATTTCAAGCTTTTCGAGGTGATTTATTGTCATTTTTAAACTTTTGCCTTGCATTTTAAAAACATTTTCCTTTTTAATTCATTACTAAGGCATCACTCAATTTCCATGCACCCAGTAAACATTTTTTCCTTTTCTACGTATGACTAACTTTTCCCCCTTATTTTAAGTTTACCCTTAAATCCTCCACCCTCAACTTAGGTTTTTGGCCTGAGTCGAGGTGCACAATGTCCAACCTAGGAACCAAGGACACTTTTTGTAGACACCCTCAACATTAGCATTTTGCTTCAGTTAAGGTGCATAATGTTCAAGGAAGGACCAGGGCAATTTCAGGATTCAAATGTATTAAGGTTGGGTCACTTAGGTTTTTACAAAGAAAAGGTTCATGTAAGGCTCAAACTTCTGATAAAGGGAATTTAACACATTTGATTGGTTATTTAAGCTAAGTGGACTGTTATGAACAACTACCTAAGATCTTTTCTTAACCAATTAACTTAAAGCCTAAACCAAAGTAATAAGGCAAGTTCTAATTGGAACACAATACATGAATTCAGCAAAGTAAGCTGACAATCACATGACACTAATTGCACTATCAACACACACTCTCAGATCTTGCTTTTTATCTCAATTTTATCCTCACTTATCAGAACAAGCACTGTCAATAAAATAAAATAGGCATGGTTTTTGTCAAGGCAAACTAATCAAAAATTTTGGTGGGTATCATTTTCGCAAAAATGCACAAAAACACATATATGCCACAAACATTAGTAATTTATGCTACCAATACTACTTACACATCCTAAAAAGGCTGGTTCAACAGAAATTAAATATCCATGGGGAAATAGAACACATGCAAGAAAACTCCTAGGAATCAAAATTTGGGGTATTTATAGGCCAAGGCTACTAAAACTTCACTGAGGCCTATAACTACCTATACCCCATCAAAAAAGAGGTGCATTGTTCTTAATGCACTCCAAAAATAAAAAATGAAGCACAAGGGTCAAAAAGAACATAGCAGGGCACCTAAGCTAGTCTCTAGCTAAGTCTAGTGACCGTCAACCTGCCTAATGGCCTCCTCAGTGGTAGGACAATGATTGGAGGACCAATACCCCTCACCCTTTTGAGCTCACAAGTAGGAATGCTATAAAGGCTCCTAGGGAGAAAATAAATCAACCATAGGCACCGGGGGCATATTTTGTGGTAATGCCACTTGTGCGGCCAAAGTTGTTATCATGTCATCCTAGATCTCCTTTTGCAGGGTTATCATATCTGCTGGTTATATTGTATTCAAGATTTGTTGGACCCTCAACTCAAAAGCATCAATGCAAGAATCCATGGCTAAAAGTCAGTCCAAAATAACAATGATCGTGAATGCCTGTATATGTCCCTTGGACTCTGTAATAGCCTAGTAGACCCAAGGCCTAATTTGCTAAACTAACTGAGTCAACTGGGATTCAGCATAGGATAGTCGCTAAACCATGGTCTGAATGGACACTGCGGACATGTAAACCATGTAAGTGGGTGATGTTAGTGCAGGAGTAACATGTGTTGTAGGAGTAGTAACCGTGGGCCCTTTTTCCACATCTTTCTCATTTTGTAGGGGCCTCTGCTATGTAGTATTAGTAGTAGTAATTGTGGATGGAACCTTAGTAGGTGGCTCTAACATGAACATCTCAAGTATCGTAGCTGGCTAGTACCGTGCTCACCAAAGTGCCACCGGCTTCTCCTCAACTTTAATCGGGTTGGTATCTAAAGTGGCTAGACCTCAATCAGTGCATCCATCTAATGTAGACTTTCCACCCCTGAATCTAAATAGAGCTTATAAATCAAGCAAGGAAAGAGGATGGAGGTATACCTCTACAAGGACGCGTCATGGATTTAGTTTGTGATAAGGCTGGCCCGATTGATCTTATAGCTAGCCAAGATACTAGTAACTGGAACTGCGCAGTTTGGCGTCAAGGTATTTTCTACAAGTGTTGTCCGAATCTATGACCTCGCAACTGCCTACCAAAATTTGGTAGGAAAACTAAGAGAAGCCTTCACAATAGGATCCAAAGACGTAGCTATCCATGCAGGGTGTAGGCCCTACTAAGCAATATGTCTTGCCACCCATATAATCAAGCCAACTATGCAGCTTTTGTCTTTAATCAAACCCATGTCCCTGGTCTGATGCAATAGGCAATCGTACTCTAATATGGATTTGAGGCTGAGAAGTAAGGCCCAAATAACACGTAGCTGATGGTAGTCTCTAAGATGTCCATCTGCTAGCCCCTCAGTCTAGTATTTGTCAGTCTAGGCTGAGTGAGGGGCTTCTTCCCCGTTGGAAGAGTGTTGAGAACTATTGTTGCGTATGATGCATAAAACTCCCGAATCATGGTTGAAGAGTACCTCTTTAGTACTTTGGTCAGCTAGTGGAGATTGTATTTATTGATGGTGTGTTGGAGACTGGGAAACTGTCTAAACTAGAATAAATAATCTAGGGCTCCTGATAAATGGAGTAGGCCAGATTTCCTCGCTCATTACTCTGTACACCCTCCGTATAGATATCTCGTATGCCTACAACATACAACCGACTAGTGAGAGTATCTGGAGGTAATGTTGTTGTTTGTGGTGGTATAGTAGAGGACTTTGTCTCTGACTTGTCACCGAATCTTTGCTATGTGTTTGACTTTTGTCTAAAGGGAGTCATCTAAATGGAGTTGCTATTGTTATTTCCTCCCTTATCATACTGGGGAGTGCGAACAATGATAGCTTAGGTTTAGGTCTACCCACTAGTGGTAGCCCCTGTCTGTGGTCTATCAGCATCTGGGTTAGGTCGGACACTGAGCTCCTCAACTAATCCACTAACCTTGGGGGTCTCCTCGTCCCCTGAGGTCTCATCTACGATCCTCCGCTACATGGCTTGAATATCCTCAGATCTCGGCTTTGGGGCCATAGTACCTGAAATATACATGCCCCACAGGTCAAGAAATAAAATGCAAGATTAACCCATACTTGGTTAATAGTGGTCCACAAAAGCACCTCTACAAGCCATATTGAAAACTACAAGCCATAGAAGGCTATCATAGAAATAGTGTCAACAATTTTCTTTTTCGAGAATGGCATTTACGAGACAAGGTACAACTCATAGAAGGATCTATGAGTCATAAACTGAGTCGTAGATGATTCTAGTGTCTAAACTTTTGTAGGCAAGGATCTAAAAGACTTTTCTATGAGTCGTAGAATATTAGATGACTCATAGAAGGTCTTGTCTGATAGATTTATGAAAATATTAGGTTTCTGGAATTTCATACAAAGGAAAATTACGTTTGTGGACATTTGCATGGGCCATAAAAGACCGTTGTAAACCAGAAAACCTAGTGACCTGAGAATCTAACTCTATCAATATAGACCCCGTATACATTTTCGATACAATTTTTCAGTATCGAAGCAATACGCACACATCCACACAACTCATATTAAAACACCCAACACCCAGCATGCAAATTTCCACATATACCCCATCAAAAATCATTAAACATGCTTTTCCAAACATAACGACCCTGTTCGAATAAATTAGCATCAAATTACAAACTTCCCATTACACATCCAATTTACATAATCATATCAATTCAATGGTATGCGACGACATAGATTTCAAACATATCACTCAAGCATAAGGACACAATATAAACACCAAATTCCATGTTTTAGACATATTCACACGTTGGCAACTATTTTTCATAATTAAAATCTTAAATACAATAATGGCATACATGGGTTCATGTATCGAATTATCGTACCCATCAATTCATTTTACCTGATTGTACAATTCTTTGTAAATAAAGGGTTTTTACAACCTAAAACTTACCAAATTGGATGACCAATATATAGAAATCGGAGGAGGATTGAAGTTGTGGCACCTAGGGTTGCCAAAAAAGTTATCTGGAAAGTGGAGAGGGACTGATCGCCGGTTGTTGGAGGATAGGAAGAGGGGCGTCTTCAGGTTTCCTATGTAATTTTCATCAAAAATGAGGTCAAACTATTTTTGACCTTATTATATATATATTTACCGGGTCGGTCAAAACTAATAGGCCCACATTCTATGAAATCTCAATTATGAGTCATAGTGAGATTTACAGCTCGTAAATCATGATTTTATAGAAGGCCCAAACCCTAGTTTTGATATTTGGGTTTCATATATTAGTCTACGAGTTGTAGATTTAGATACTACTCATAGAGTTGGTCGTAGAAACCTCAACACTTACTCAAAAATTGTGAAACTTACTTAGGGTTCATGAGCTGCATTCACGACTCATAGTTTTATCTACGGGCCATAAAGTTGACTTGTTGACTTGACTTCATAACATTTTTCTCATTAGAAGTGTCTACGAGATGGTGTATGTGTTGTAGGTTAACATACGACATGTTGGACAAGTTGTAGAAGCATTTCTTGGTGTCTTTTTAGCCATGAATGGCTGACTCAACTATGTACATACATATTCTTCATAGAACATATTGTTACCCTATATGCAGTAAGCCTAATGTTCAAAATTACAACCAAAAATGCAAAAAATTAAACTACCTACAAGTCCAAAAGTTAAAAAAAAAAAAACAAGTATAATTATTAAATAAAATAGCTTTGGTTGCCTCCCAAGTAGTGCTTGATTTATTGTTGTGGCACGACTTGGACATCTTACTTACTCAAACTTCACCAAGTGCTCAAACATCCTTCTTCAAATCATTTGGCGTCTTCATTGACTAATAGATATTGAAGACAACTTCTTTATCTTTCAATCTAAACCTAAGTTGGCCTACTTCCATACAACTAGTGCTTGACCAGTAGCTTGGAATGCCCTTCCCAAGATGATTGGGACTTTGAAGTCAACTTTGCAATCTAGGATCATAATGTCTGCGAGGAATATGTATTTCTCAATTTTGACGAGTACGTTATAAAGTATCCCCATAGGCTTTTTCACCATGTGGTCAGGTATCAACAATTGCATGCTCATCGAAGTAGGGGCTCCCATTCCTAATATTTTGAAGAACGCAAGGGACATTAGGTTTAAGCTTGCATCGATATCACACAATTCTCTTGCAAACTCCACATCTCCAATAGTGCAGGGCATGGTAAAAACATTGGGATCTTCTAACTTTTGCACTAAGCAGCTGATGCGCTATCAAAATACATCACATTTGATGCCTAAAACAAAAGATTTGCAAGTTCTTAATGTGACTTTTTATGGTTTTTATGTGTTTTTATGTTTTTTTTTGCAGAAAAGATAGGTTGGCGTAATTTGGAAGAAATTATAGATTTTGCTGAAGTGCGGGACATAGGAGCCATCCTACAAGTCATGGCCCAAGCAATGTGTCATAGGGTACTCTCGTAACAAGGAACAGTGAGCATGAACAGATTAGTCCTACGAGGCCACTCTATGAGTCGTAGGTCTCACTACGACTAGTATAGGCAGGATCGTAGAAAGAAACAGTGAGCTAAAATTTTGGACGAACCTGAAGGCTTAAACTATGAGAGAATGCATACGAGCTATATCCCAAGCAACAACTTGTAAACGTGGGTCGTAGAAGTCAAGTTCAAAATTCCAGAGTTGACCACGAAACCCTAATTATGACACATAGGTTACCCTACGAGTCATACCTGCACGATGTACCTGTTGCATGTTGACCTTTCTATTTAATTGCGTAAATTTGTAAGTAGTATAAATACTTAATGATAGGGTTTTTGGAAAGTGTCCAGACTTTGAATTTTTTATTCCACACTTTGAATATTCTCTTTAGAATATTTCTAGGGTTGAGTGTTGATTTTGATTAGTAATTTGAAGACCCACTTTGAGGGCTTGGAAAATCACATTGTACTAATCTTCCATTAATCAAAGCTTGTAGTTTCCAACTTGAAGGTGTTCTTGTTTTTCACTATTTAGGGTCAACTCTCAACTATGTTTTTTAAATATGTTGTTGTCGATTTTGCCTTAGCGATAAGTAGCTAAGGACATACAACTTATGGTTATGGGAACCATGAGTAGTCGACTTGAAATAACCTATACTTTGTGCATTTTCTTGATTGGGGTTTTGCAAGTACTGTTTATTTTCCTTCATTTTGATTGATGTTAGGTTGTGACCAATACCAAACCCCACCATCACAATCCCAACGAAAGTAGTGACGAATAAGAAAAGGGAAGTAAATGACAGAATATGATTGATGTATTCTCGCCTAATTAATCAAACCTGACAAAGGGGAGGTTGATTGAGACAATGGGTAATGGATAGTTGGCACAACGTGGTTGACGACCAAGCGCCATGGTGAAATTTGACCGTTACCTTCACAAGAGTGCTGGAAAAACTTAAGTTACTATCCTTCATGCGAATTCCCAATTAGAGTTATGTTGTCTAAGGTAATTGAGTCAATGAATCATAGGGAATACAATTCCGAAATTGTTCCTCAATTTGATTGCCTTTCTGTTTAATTAATGTAGTATTTATTTTTTTTATTTTTGAATCACAAAAATCCTCCCCCCTTATCTTAGAGACTTTAATAATCGATGTTTGAAATGATTGATAGTGGATCTATATAGTCAAGCCCTATATTCCCTGTGGATTTGACCCTAACCACCAGTTAGTTTTATTGCTGACTGTAACTACTTTGTTATTGCAGTGCAAACATAAAAAATTTTGGTGTCATCGCCAGGGAATATGGCTAGGTTATTAACTTCATTTTACTATTAGTTAATTCAAGCGTTAATTTCTAGACTCACTTGTATTTTAAGTTTCTTGTTATTTTTGTTGTTTGATTTTATTTGCGGGGTATACTGGGTTGTATGCCCAACACACGGAGCCAAGTCAATCTCTTAGCTCCGATCAACTTGGAGATCCATCGACTTACTAGAAGAATGGCTCATGTGAATAAGGATATTATAGTTGAGGAAGAAATGAATGTCAATGATGACATGGGAAAAGAAGAGAATCCACCACCAAGGGATGAAAGGCCACAGATTAGGGATTTCAATGAGAATGCTGATGGTTGGAATCCATATTTCTTGAACCCTATGGCATGAATGTTACTGGTATTGTAGTGTTACCTCTATTATCGGCAGAAGCTAAGTTGTCGGTGCCAAGTGGATTACTTCAAATGCTCCAAAACTGTGGTTCATTCACAGGACTAACTTCAGAGGGTCATCATCGTCATCTCCAAAATGTCATATTCATCTGCAAGAATGTCATGGGGACACCAAATCTTTCATTTGGTGTAGTTGGTTTGCAAGTGTTCCCATTGTCAAGAAATTGTAATGTAGCTGTTTGGATGTCTGAGCTTCCTCCATGTATTATTACAAGCTGGACAAAGTTTAGAGAGTGTTTCTAGAGAGATATTTCACAAGATCAGAGAAGCTTAAGTTCAAAGACCAAATAAATAATTTTGAGAAATTACCTGGTGTCTCTATCAGTACCACATAGGATGGATTCACTAAATGCTTGAGGATGGTCTCTAATCATAAGATTTTTGAAGATTCCTTGGTGAAATTTTCTATCGGGAGATTGACAAAAATAGTCAATCTTGTATCGACAAAATCATAGGAGGCATGTTTCTTGACCATCCTTTTGCATTGATAGCCGCAAGAATAAAGCAAAAGGTTAAAACCAATAGAGCATGGGTCAAACATCAACAATGAACAAACAAAGGTCAATGAAGAGATCATAGATCAACTTATTTAACTTCGCACAAGTGTGGTCTTCGTCTTAAATTAAATCCAAGCAAATGTTCAAGTGGTATCTCACCAAACTCTTAAGGCTTCTATGGATGAAGATACATTCTTCGATGAAGATGCTTTCTTCTTAAGTAACCAAGCGGTGGATTTTCAGAATATCCCCCAAGATTCAAATTTGGACTATCAGATGTCAAATAGGTAGAAGAGATGGATATAGAAATGGTCTTTATGTGCCTCCCCACAACCATGTTGTCGTGCCAAATACTACAAGGATTGAAGAGTTGTTTAACAAGTTGTTGAAAAGAGCCGACCACTAAGATGAAACCTTGAAAGGAATGAAGTCGGACATTTCAAGCATAAACCAAAAGATAGAGTCTCACTCAGTGGCTACTAAATAATTAGAAAAACAATTTGGCCAAGTTTTTTCGCAATTGAACCAACTCTAAAAGGGCACCTTACCAAGAAATATGGTTCAAAATACAAAGAATGATGGGCATTATATGGCAGTCATGACAAGGAGTGGTAAAAGTATCATAGATCCCCCCATGACTGTGGTCGAGGATGAAGCTTGTAAGAAGGGTATTGTTGGTGACGTTGTGGTTGAGGGAGAAGGTTTGGAGAGTGTTAGGATGCTAAGGGAAAGATATGAAAGCTTAAAATAAAGTTCAGACAATTCTAAAGCCTCGTCCTTTCCCTCAAAGGCTTAAGAAAATAGAAGAGGATGGCAAATTCAAACACTTCCTCTCGATGCTAAAGCAATTATTCATCAACATTCTCCTCCTAGAAGCTTTGGAAAAGATGCCTGCATATGCTAAATACATGAAGGATTTGGTGACAAAGATAATTCAAAAACCTTGTCCTTTCCCTCAAAGGCTTAAGAAAATAGAAGAGGATGGCAAATTCAAACACTTCCTCTCGATGCTAAAGCAATTATTCATCAATATTCTCCTCCTAGAAGCTTTGGAAAAGATGCATGCATATGCCAAATACATGAAGGATTTGGTGAAAAATAAGTGCACGTTGAGCCAAGAGCTTTCGCAAAGGCTCCAACAATACAGTGCTATTATGACAAAATTCCTTGCCTAAAAGTGAGACGATCCTAGTGCATTCACTACTCCTTGTACCATTGGTGATATGGAATTTGCAAGAGCATTGTGTGACTTAGGAATAAGTATCAATCTAATTCCTCTTGCCGTGTTCAAAAAGCTTGGCCTTGGCACTCCTGGTCCAACAAGAATGCACTTGCTCTTAGTGGATAAAACTATAAAAAAGCTAGAAGGGATACATTTTGATGTGCTTGTAAAGGTTGATTAATTCATCTTTCTTGCAAACTTTGTGATCCTTGACTGTGAGGTTGATTTTGAGGTGCTCATTATAGTGGGAGGACCATTTCTGGCCAACAGGAGAGCCTTTATAGATACGGATTCGGTTCAACTCCAATTCAGTGTCAATGGTGTAGAAGCTGCATTTGACTTCCGCCAATCAAAGAAATATTTAGATGAGTTTAAGAGTGAAGTTTGGGCCATTGATGATTTGTGATGATTGATAATGACTGAGTCGAGCCATGACATTAAAAAAGGCGCTTCTTCGGAGGCAAAACATGTATCTTTGATGCTTTTGTTTTATTTTAAGTATAATTTGGATACTTGAATTTTTAGGTAGTAGTTTGAGGCTTGATTTGATATTTATAGACATTGGATCAGTGGTGTTGTTCTGGACATTGGTGTATTTTGAAGTTTTGTTTGCAAGTATAGGTCAAAAGCTGAAAAGTTGAAGAAAATTGCATCTGAAGCTACCTCTATGAGCAGGCCTAGGAGTCGTAGTTCACGCTACAACTCGTAGTCATGCCTTGTAGAGGGAAACAATAAGGATTTAAAGTTGGCAAACACAGTTCGAGCTATGAGGGTGAAATAAGACTAAGTATGGATAAAAATACGTTTGGGAAATTTGGGGCCAACACTTAGAATATCTTGGACCACACTTAAAAAATTCCAGGTGACCAAAAACACATCTTAGCGTTGTGAAGAGGACCTGGAGATGATTTTACACTATTACACTCCCAAGGTGCATCGCGGAGGAATGGCAGAAAGCCCTATGGAATTCATCCCTTAAAAATTTATAATTGCTATTCTTTCGCTCTTAAATCAAGGTTAAACCCTTCTTCACCTAATTTGGACCCCCTTATAATGAATAAGAAATTAGATTTTCAAAATAACGATCGAATTTTTAGATATAATGAAATCAAAACTTTAGGCATCCCGAGCAACTTTTATGCAACCACCTTCAACAAAAATTCAAAGTTATCATATTTAGAATATAATCTTTCCTCCCTTAACCTTTGCAACACAACCCCCAAATGGCCCATATCTTCTTCCCTACTATAATAATAAATCAAATTATCATCAATGAATACCACAACAAAAGAATCAAGATGGGGCTTGAAGACTCTATTCATTAGGTCCATGAAGATGGCCAATGCATTGATCAACCCAAAAGGCATCTCCAAAAATTCATAATCTAGTTTAGAAGGCCGTCTTGGTAATATAACACTCCCTCACACTCATACTACCTTGCTTCAAGTTCATAAACTCAACCGACTTTGCTTTCCTAAGCTCAAGAGGGAAGAACCGATTAAGGAAGGCCAATTTAAATTCCCCCCAAAGTACCACGTAGCCATTACCCTTCTCACCCTTTCATTGATCAAACAAAATTTGAGCCACCCTTTTGAGTTGGTACGTCGCCAACTTCGCCTTTTCATTTGGACCAACACCCATAATAGACATGATATTGTAGTTTTCATCAGTAAATTCTTATGGATCTTCATCCACCTTCGATCCATGGAAAATTGGAGGATTCATCCTCATGGAATATCTACCCTAGCTCCCGGGTTAGTAGCATGAAGGGCTTGGGCCCCTTGTTGGATTTGATTGGCCACCACTTAGGCAAGCATACTAAGGGCATCCCGGAGCTCACCATCGGTGGGTTGCTCCTCGGGAGTTTGGTCCCATCT
>JAABOM020060048.1:0-12209 GCA_011800125.2 Solanum clarkiae
TACATGCTTTCAAAGAGGCACAAGTCATTTCAAATCAGTCCAATAAATACTTAGGCCTAAAAACCAAACATTCTTCATAATCATTCATACTTTGGATAAAGAGCCAAATCATACTTCAATTCACACTTTTATGCATAGGAATAACACATTCACATAAATTATAATGGTGTAAACACCCAGAGTTTCTCAATGAGTTATATCATATATATTTATGTGATCACATTCTTGTCATAACCATACTTTCATCAAAATCATATTCATAAATATAATTGGGTCTTATCCCACTTCATAATCTTCATGAAAATTAATTCTCATATATGCTTATGCCATGAATGAAGAGAGAATAGTATGGGCAATAATGATTCATACTTAAGTCAACAATATAATATGAAATTCAAGTAAATCCATAAGTAAATTCACATTAAAATCACAATTTAGATTGTCCATGCTTAAATCAACCTTTAAAAGGAACACACATATTCAAATCTTTATAACATCTATGTAATTCAACATATTAGGACTTAAATTGCTTTAAAAATATCAATTAAACATAGCTCATATCTCAATTGAATCAAATAAAAAATAAAGTAAGCTTAATTTCATAAATCAAGGAGGAAAAGAAGTTTGGGTGTAACACCCAACAAAATTATCAAAATACCCGTAGAGGATAGACGTGCACATAATACGTCTTCTCATGCTCCGTTTGCAAATCTGAGGCCGAATATGCAATCAGCATGAAAAATTGAGTGAGAAAATAGTCTCGATCAATTTTTAGAGCCATCGGATCAAAGAATAATTTTTTTAATCCAAAAACCAAAACCAGTGTTGATGTACGCCTCAGGCGCGAAGCGCCAGAGATGCGTACCAACACCTACATTTTTTCAATTTTTTTTACGATATTGAAAAATCGATCAAAAAATAATTTACGAAAAATTACACATAAAATGCATTTGAAACATATGGTTTATGAGTATTTTCATAGAAAAATAGTTTTTCAACACATTTTAAGTTTTCAGTCAAAAATTATATATGTGCGCACTCATGTAGAATTTTTCTTTTTAATTTAAGGGGTATTTCGGTCAATTCTCAACCCCTCCTTAACTCAAAACACTATCAAATTAGGTAATTTTGTTGGGTAAAAAGGGTCTTAAACCCCATTTTAAGTCATTTCTAAACACTTGAAAGATTAGGGCTTAAGGCAAGAGAAGAGAGAAGCTTGATTGGGGGAATTTCAAGGAGAATTCTTGAAGATTGATCATTAAAGCTTCACCCTAGGTATGTAAGGCTAAACTAAAAGCATGAGATTATTTTCTCATGTTCCCCATAGATGGCCTTAGAATAAAGTTGAAAGTTTGTGAATTTAAATACATAATTCTTGATTAATTCTTGAAAACTATATTATTATATGTATTTTCGCATGTTTGATTATCATCATAAGCTCTTTTCTTGAATGGGATGTTTTTACATGAATTATTGTACAAATCCTACTTATTATTTCAAAAAGATTGCATGAACGAAGATAGGGATTGAGTCTAGAGCCTTGATTGAGAATGTTGATACAGATTATGAATGTAAATGTGAAAACAAGGAAAGATTGATAGTATTTGATGGTCCCTGGTATTCCTAAATGAACTCTAATGATTTGTCTATTCGATTGTTCCCTAATGAATGTTCTAAGCCTTGAGCTAATTGAGATGTTGATTGATGAGATGATGAGAGTCTCTATGAGACTAATTGAATGATGAATGCCTCCACGAGGCTGATTTGAGATGAATTGATCGAGCTGGCTTTATTGGATTGATTATCTTATGAGCATTAACTCTTGGGAGGAGTATCAAGCACCGAAAAAGTCAGAATCAATGCAACTCACACTCGTCAAACTACGTAGTCAAGCGTAGGTGGGGATTAGGATCATCATATTACATTATGTTGAGGTTCCCACTTGATAGAGTCCCTGAAATAATAGAGGACTTGTTTTGATTTACTGGTAGTCGCTAGTGTTTTCAATTCGTTCCCTAAATAGGAAGTATGGAACGACTGCGGAAAAAATGGTGACTTATTGTACAATCACTGGCTCATAAGTAATTGTTGTCACATAAGAGAAACTCCTAAAAAGTTCCCACCTCAAGTACTCCGAGTTAAGATGTGATAAGAAGTAACGTGATGTGTGGAGTCGAGTTCCTTTGAGATGAGTCATGATTTGATTGATGAGACTTGATTGGTTGATGGGTCACTTTTTTACTCTTTATTCTTGCTTTAGATAGACATTTGACATGCTGATTTGTTATTATTCTGAGTTGATTATTGTTCTATATTATTCTACCTGTTTCTGTTTCATTCAGCTATTTTACATACCATACATTCCACGTACTGACACCACTTAGAGCTTTACATTTAATGATGTAGATACAGAGATTAGAGATCATCAATAGGCACATCGTTGAGGATCTGAGTAGTTCAGTTGATTTGGTGAGCCTTCCTTACTTCGGAGGATCATTACATTTATTTTTGTCTTGCTTTTAGAGTTAGTTTTGATTAGCATTATTATTTCTTGAGTTGAGGTAACCACACATTGGTCATTGGCACCGACTGATAGCGATAGAGGCTTCATGGACTAGAGTTGAATATTGATGTTAACAATTGTTGAGATAGTTCTTTATTCTAGCCTTTTTATTTATTGATATTATGTTGAGACTAGATAAGATATACCCATTATTTTCCTTAGTCTTCCATTGATTATCTTGAGTTTATTGATTGGATGAATATGATAAGGCCAAGTAGTTTGCTTGGGGACTAGCAATAGTATCTGAGTGCCAGTTATGTCTAGGGTACCCTCCCGAGGTGTGACAATCTTGGTATCAAGGAACGGAGTTTGAGTGTCCTATGGAGTCTATGAAGTCGTATCTAATAGAGTCTTGTTTATGTGTGTGTTATCGACCACACTTCATAAGCAGGAGGTTATAGGACATTAGGAATTGTCTCACTTCTTTCATATTCCAAATTCATGTGATAGAGTTAAACTCTACGAGAGCTCTCTTTTGATTCATGCACTGCTCTAAACCTTTCGACTATGCCTCATTCATGAGATGATAGAGACAGTAATGTTCAAACTCTACAGATCAGATCTTCTGCGATAAAGTAATCAAAATGGTAGAGAGACTGCACCAGGCTTGAGAAAAGACAACTAGTGTGCTAAGTTGATTGTCAAGAAAGAGTGCATTATTACTCATAAGAATCATGCATTTAAGTTAGATCTAGATGTACCCAGACCCTCTTTTTTCAAAACTTTCTTTCGATGTTACCCATGAGAGAGAAACTTATGTCTCTAAAGAGTTTAATGTTACCACATAATAGTGAGATGTGAAGTCCTATAAACCCTGAGTCGAATTGAATCATCACAGAGTTAGAAGAATGATGATGGAAAGAAAGGAACGAGATAGCAAGAGTGATGGTTGATTGAGCCTCATAGTTAGACTTACATACCTATTAGGTAAGTAATGAGGTGATGAGTCGATTGCAATAAGTTTGATGAAAGAGTCATAAGGACCCTATAATTTTCATGAAGAGGTATAGAGGAAGTGTTATTCTTAGAATTTGATGGGGCATGCTTAAACTAGAACGAAGTGAATGTTGATGTATTGCAGTATTCATACTATTGTGGGTGAAGTGTAGATCTTGAATAGGGGAAACACGTGCTTTCAATGTAATAGATCTAAATTAGGCCTATGAATTTAAGTGAGAGTTCATGAGACTCATTGAGTTATTAGCTTAGTTAGATAAAGAGATATTATTGAATAGATGAGTGGTATTGAGTTGTGAGGAAGGGATCTGTTGATTGAATACTTACTATAAGATTTTAGTGGGTTATGTTCCTTAAATTTTTACCTGGTAGTTGTAAGTTGATATTAGAGAGGTGTGAGATAGATAAACTTGTTAGTACTAGACCCTAAGATTGAATTTTGAGGAGTACTGTTAAAAAAGAGATAGCATCATGAGAATGATAGTCTTATTTGGTCATTTTTTCTAAGAGGCTTTCCATAGTGTATGTTCGAGATGAAGACTTGATTTGTGAGGAAGTGATGCTATGGGCAGGGTACAAGTTCCCCTTAGACTGAGACGAGGATAGCTTAATAGATAAGAAGAGGCTTGAGATATGTATCCATGATTGTGTAAACGAAGTTCTAACTTATAACTACTATAAGAATCTAGATAGTTTATTTGAGTTGTCAATGTGGAGTAGGCTGATGTAAGCATTTTGTGTCATCTGAGCAGCTAAGTTGATTAGGACTTGTGGATAGATGATGATGAGTTTTCCATTATAGTTGAAGTCTTATACAAATGAGTTTATAAGAGCACAGAAGTTGAGTATTACCAGGAAAAAAGGAAGAGGTTAGATTGTAAGAGTTGTGAAAAGTGGTTATGTATACCATTAAGAGTAGCAAGCATAGAGGGATAGTTCCATAGAGACAAGAGGAAGCTAAGAGTGATATCTTTGGAAAGATTTTGAGTAGCTAGTCATAAATATGTGACAATCGCATAACAAAAGAGTTTAAGACATTCTTGTAGATAGTGCTTTCTCGATCATGTGGAGGTGTATGCTAATAGCCAAGTAGTAGAAATTGATTCACAAACATAGAGAGATGACCATTGATCTAAGGGGGAGATGACGTGAGAAACCAAAGTAGATCTTGAGTTTAATAGAGATGGGACGATCGAGATGAGACATCAGTTCTTATCATATTATACGTTACTTATTCTTCCATTGAGGTGAAGCTCTATTCCCATCTGGTATATGACTTCCATACCCATGGCCTAGTATCATCTACCATTGTTGATTGTTATTCATGTGGAGTTGTGAGGATGAAAAGCGATGAATTCATTCATTAATTTTGATCTTACACCATGTATCTAAGAGTTCCTAATCTTATGTTGAGTGAGAAGTGACCTGAGTTTTACATTACATATAGTTCTGTAAACTCAGAATAAGTCTCGATAGACAAGGGAGATTGTACTTAATTATGAATATTCTCAAATAAGATTTCTCAATTGAATCATGCTAATGATCTTTGTTCCAAGCCTTTGAGTTCTCTGCCTTTCCAGTCATGATAGAAGTGTTGATGATAGAGAGGGATGATGGTTGATGAGAGAGATTGAGAAAGAGTGAATATGTCCTTATTATGACATTGGTGTGGTACTTGTGTCATACAGGAATAGAGATAGTAAAGAGGGGAGAGATGAGACATTATGATGTGCGTTGGATGGTAAGAGTATGATGGTGTGTCTTTGAGCGGGAGCTCATTGAATAATGGAGGTAGATGTGTTAAGTAGGCTTGAAAATTCTAAGACATAGTTGAAGTGGTTAGAGTGATAGGCTTGAATATGTGGTTGTTATTATGTGAGTGTTGATGACAGACTAGCGAAGACATCATGATAATGAAGTGTTGAAGAGGACTAGTAATCTTTTAAAGAAAGCCCTTGTGGAGGTATAGAGCTAAGTATTGAGGATTAGCTTTGTGTGAATATGATCATCTTAGGGATGACACCTTGAGGCTCAGAAGTAGTCTTGAATGGAATAAGAGGATGTGAATAGGTAGAGAGTTGAATAGGAGCTATAAGCTTAAGTTGATGGAATAGAGGTCCATGAAAAGAAGCACAATTGAGATTAGGTGCTAAGCTTGAGAGTTGTAAGAGTCTTATATATCAATGGTCCCATTCTCAATTAGAGTTGATGGATTCCTTCCTGAGTTTGAAAGAATGATTGTCGAAGTGTTTAAACATTTCGAATTTATTGAGTTTCGATGTTCCATTTGTGCTTGATGGTGAAAATGTCTAAGAGAATATCTCTACTTTTGATCTGAATCGAGTTGTCTATTATGAGTGATTTGTGACTGTCCAGATTGGTTGATTAAGTATTGAGAGGAGTCTTGATCATTATTCGTGCCTGATGATGAGAATTTTGAATGTAATGTTCTTACCATTGACTTAGTTGATGTTTCTATTCTTGAGTTGATGTGTTTATTTCTGAGTCTAAGTAAAGTTTGTTGAGGTTGATGAGGAGTCAAGAGTTTGATTAGTTGATGTAGGTATCGAAATGAGTCTTGAGTATATCCTTGCCTTGATATCCACCTTTACTCATCATTCGAGGATGAAATATTCCAAGGGGGATATAATGTAACATCATATAAAATTATCAAAATACCCCTACAATACATACGTGCGCATAACGTGTCTTTCCATGCTCCATTTGCGAATCTGAGGCTGGATATGCAATCAGTATGAAAAATTGAGTGTAAAATGGTCTCGGTCAATTTTTAGAGCTATTGGATCAAAAGATAACTTTTTGATCCGAAACCCAAAAATAGTGTTCATGCGCCCAAGGCACGACACGCTGGGACGCTGACCAATATTTGTGTTTTTTCAATTTTTTTCTACGGGATTGAAAAATTGATCAGTAAAATATTTATGAAAAATTACACATAAAACGTATTTGACAAATGTGTATTTTCATAGGAAAAATAGATTTTCAATGTGTTTTAAGTTTTTAGTCAAAAATTATATGTGTTGCCGAGTCCGCGACACAGACTGGACATTTTTTGAGTAGAATTTTTCTATTTAATTTGAGGGGCATTTCGATCAATTCTCAACCCCTCCTAAACTCAAAGCATGATTAAATTAGGTTGTTTTGATGCGTAAATTGGGTCTTAAACCTCATTCTAAGTCCATTTCTAAACCTTGAATTATTAGGGCTTGAGAGAAGAGAAGAGAGAATCTTGATTGGGGGAAATTCAAGGAGAATTCTTGAAGATTGATCATTAAAGCTTCACCCCAGGTATGCACGGCAAAACTAAAAGCATGAGATTTTTCTCTCATGTGCCCCATAGGTGGTCTTAAAATAAAATTGAAAGTTCATGAGTTTACATGCACAATTCTTGATTAATTCTTAAAAACTATATTATTATATGTATTTTTGTATATTTGATGATCATCATAGACTCTTTTCTTGAACTAGATATTTTTACATGAATTATTGCATGAACGCTACTTATTATTCATAAAGATTGCATGAACAAAAAGCAGGATTGAGTTTAGAGCCTTGACTGGGAATGTTTATAGAAATTGTGAATGCAAATGTGAGAATGATGATAGGTTGATAGTATTTGATAGTCCATGAGTCTTCGTAAATGAACTCTAATGATTTGTCTATTTGATTGTTCCCTAATGAATGTTCTACGCCTTGAGCTATTGATTGAGATGTTGATTAATGAGATGATGAGAGTCCATATGAGACTGATTGAATGATGAGTGCCTCCGTGAGACTAATTTGAGATGAGTTTATCGAGCCAGCTTGATTGGATTGATTTTCTTATGAGCATTGAGACTTGGGAGAGGAATTGAGCACCAAAAGAGTAAGAGTTAATCCAACTCGCATTCGTCAAGTTACGTAGCCAAATGTAGGTGAGGATTAGGACCATCACATTGCATTATGTTGAGGTTCCCACTTGATAGAGTCCCTGCAACAATAAAGGACTTGTTTGATTTGTAGGTGGTCCCTAGTGGATTTGATTTTTTCCCTACCTAGCAAGTATGGAACAGCTGCGGCAACAACGATGGCTTGTTGTACAATCACTAGCTCATAAGTGATTGTTGTCGGATAAGAGAAACTCCCAAAAAGTTTCCAATTTTAGTAGTGAGTCGAGATGAGATGAGATGTGATGAGATGAATGGAGTCGAGATTTGATTGATAAAGTTTGACTAGTTGATAGGTCGCTTGTCTACTCTTTGTTCTTGCTTTAGATAGACATTTGGAATTCTGATTTGTTATTATTTTGAGTTGATTGCTGTTCCATATTATTTTACCTGTTTCTATTTCATTCAGTTATTTTACATATCATACATTCCATGTACTTACGCCACTCAGTGCTACATCATTTCATGATACAGTTATAGAGATTAGAGATCGTCAATAGGTGCATCATTGAGGATCTGAGCAGTTCAGCTGATTTAGTGAGCCTTCCTTACTTCGGAGGATCATTACATTTATTTTCATCTTGCTTTTAGAGTTACATTTGATTAGCATTATTATTTCTTGAGTTGAGGTAGCTATGGGTTGGACATTGGCACCGATCGGTAGTGATAGAGGATTCACAGACTAGAGTCGAACGTTGATGTTAAGACTTGTTGAGCTAGTTCTTTCTACTAGCCCTTTCATTTATTGATATTTTTTTGAAACTAGATAAGATGTGTCCATTATTTTCCTTAGTCTACTGCTTATTGTCTTTAGTTTATTTATTGAAGGAATGTGATGAGGCCAAATGGTTCACTTAGGAACTAGCAATAGTCTCTGAGTGTTGGTCACATCTAGGGTACCCTTCGGGGGAGTGACATTGGGTCTTCATAGTTGAAAGAGGCCATGAATCAATCCCACATACCTTAGCTAATTAAGAAGAATCAAGAAGAAATTGATTAAAGAAAATGATCCTTCATTAAGCTCCAAGCTAATCCTTTAATGGTTCACTTGAGAGGGGTCTTTTGATAAGAGAAGTTGAATATAACAAGTGTGAGGGATGAATTTGAATCAGAATAGAGGAGAATACGTACTTTTAGGGGTTTAAGGTAGGTTAGAAAGTCGTAAACGACCATTAGGAATAACCAAAATTTCAAGAAAGCCATTGATGAAATAAGCTTAAAAAAGTTATTAGTGGTCCCATAATGAAGCCTCAAGGCTAGTGTGAAGTCACACGGACCATATCACTGTCCATGAAAACTTACTTAGGGAAATTGTTCATTGACTATGTTTTAAGATGGTGATTCCATATTTAGAAATATTTCAAGCCAACACCCTTACGGGACACAACATGAAATATGTAGTGGTTCGTATGTGAAGTGCCTTAGTAAAAAATGTAGCTTTCAATCCCAAGGCTCCTGTCATGAGCCACCACACGGATAGTGAGGTGTTAGATAACCATCAAGGGCTTAGTGAAGGATTCCTTAGTGTTGAACTCTGAAACAACCCAAATAAAAAAAATGCCCGAAAATATACCTCGGAAGTGCCCGGGATTATAATTTTCATATATCTCAAAATCCATGCGTGATATGGAAAATTTGACTTCATATTCTTGATCAGGGTGTCAAATTGAGTGGAAAATTGGTCCAAACCCAATTTTTAAGCAACTGTATCAAAATTTGGAAATCACAAAATGTGATTTTCAGAGAGCAATCCGCGCCCTTGGCATGACGCTCCAAGGGCGTGCTACAGTGTAAACATGTTGCTAGTTGTCTATCTCGGTCCAAGAATTTTTTTTCTTGGGCCTAAGTGTTCACATGCGTAAAAATACATATACTTTTCCATATTTTACCTTTATATCATACAAGACATTCCCCGATACTCTTTTAAACACTTAGACAAATATTTCACCCTAAAACTTAAGTCCTAAAACTCATCCGGATCTAAGGATTTCACTCAAGCTTCAAGTCTGCATCTAAAATCTTCATCAAGTTACTCTCCAAAGTCAAGGTTTGTGGGTTTCAACCATTGGGTCCTTTCACCCATGGTGCCCAAGCTTCCATTTCATCTAATTTACATACTTTTAAGTTGATTTTACATATGTGTCTATTATTATTAATTTTGACTATGAACTATGTTGGGACTTTGTAAAAGTGTTACTGTTTAGCATGTTTTGAGCTATGAATCTTGGATCTAACTTGAGATTTGATGAAGGATTTTGATGTATATTGTATGATAGGTTTACCAAGTATTGGTGGGATGATTTACTTCAAGTTTTCTTGCATTATTTCAGTCTTTAATTGTATGGATTTACACTAGCATTACACACCCACCAATTGTTTAATAAAATATCCAAATTATTATTCTTGAGTTATTGATGGCCTAATGCTTGGAATATGAGATATATGACTTTATGATGATGAAAGTATATTGTATATATGTTAATTTCATGGTAAACTTCCATAGTATTATGAGTTGACCAAACCTAGCTCGAGAGGTTGTAGGCCCGGGTAACCATATCGAGGGGTTGGTACCTTCATTGCCTAGTATGGGGAGGGGGGTAGTAGGATCATGCTACCATGATTGGGGGTATGTACCTCAACAACCATATCGAGGGGTTTGTACCTTGGTTGCCTAGTATGGGTGGTAGTAGGCCCATGTAACCATATTGAGGGGTTTGTATCTTATTAACCACATCGAGGGGTTTGTACCTCATTCGCCTCTCCAAGGGGGTGGTAGGCCTTGGATATTCTATATTGATGGTCACTTGCAACACATGTATTTTGTTCTATATAAGCATAGCTTACTTTAAGCATCCTTCATTCATGTCATATTGTTACTATGCTATCTATTGCCTATGATATTGCATTTGGCCTATCTTGCCTATCTATTATTGCACTGTATCCTACATACTTAGTATATTCAAATGTACTAATGCATACTTTATGCCTACATGATGTTAACATATAGGAACTAGAGGCCCGCTTGAACATCCTCCTCCTTCACGTGGCTAGTACGATTATCTCTCAAGCTAGTTGGTAAGCCCTCCATTCCAGAAACAATCTTTATGATCTCATCCTATGTATTAAGACTATCTTCTCTTATATATGTATTGACCATGAGGGTGAGCCTGGTTGCTTGTCTTGGCCCCCGCTAAGTATCTATATTTTAGAGATGTTGTTGAACATATTATGTGTTAAGCTATGAGCTTTGACTCTATCTCGACTCTTGATGTTTATGATATGAAAGTTGTCCCTTAGCCCCATTTATCCCTATTTACAATCTCTCGTTATATTTTATTGCTTTCGCAACTAAGGATGTGTGATGATATATTAAGAGGCTTGCTTGGGGCCCCTTTCGGGTTCACCATGCATCGTATCACGTCTAGGACCTAGGTTTAGATCAAGATAAACTTGGTATTAGAGAAGTAGGTTGTTAATGGTCCTCGAAATTCAACACACCGCGTCGATTAGATCCTTATTCATGGTTGTGTTGTGCACCACAATAATGAGTAAGAGGCTATAGGACGTTTTAGAAAATGTTTTCCTTCTTGTTCCTCTATGTTGTGCTATAGAAGTCAAGGTAAGGTTTTTCCTCGTAACTATTGTTCTTTGCTATGTGTCACGCCCCAAGTCCCATTAGGGCGGACTGGCACCTGTTTTCGATAAGGATCAGGAGAACCAACCTGTATTTATGCTCCTTCTATACGTATTATAAGAGATTTCTACCTTTGACATGCCTTTAAGCAGATAAACAGTGATAACAAGCGAAAAGGAGATGCATATGACTGGGCCGTTGGGGCCACGAGGTCTAGAGTACATAGTAGGACCACAATTTAATTTACATGGTCTACAAAACCTCTAGATGAGGAAAAACATTTGATAAGGGTCGGGATAGGCCCCTCCTCAACAAACTGTGCAATACAAACATATAAGCTCTAGACATATACAAAGCCCCGAAGCAACCTGGAGCTTGGTAACAACAACTGAATATCTTGTACTCCTACTGGAGAGATCTACTAGCACTTGTACTTGCATCATGAAATGCAGGTCCCCCGTAAGGGACATCAGTACGGGATAATATACTGAATATGTAAGGCAAGATATACTATACATGAAGTAACAGCTCAAATGAAACTATGCACTGGTATAGGATAAGAGACCACTTTTAGTTATACTTTGGAATCACGTACTTTATGTTCTTTTTATCACTTTAACTTTATTGTATCATCTGTGCACACCTGTAATACAAATGACCAACTGATCAGTGGTAAACTGTATCGGGATCGTCCCTGGCTAGGTTATTCCTTAACCCCTCGAGTTATCACCCGTGATAGGATCGTCCCTGGCTAAGTGATTCTTCCACCCTTCGGGCTACCACCCATCAATAAACAATGTATCGGGATCGTCCCTGGCTAAGTTGTTCCTTAACCCCTCGGGATACCACCTGTGATAGGATTGTCCTTGGCTAGGTGATTCTTCCGCCCCTCGGGCTACCACCCATTAGTAAACAATGTACTTTAACTTTCAATTACCTTTGAGATGGTTCTTTTGGTGGTTACAATATTGGAGCTATGAGACTGTATATATAGCATGTGATATGTAGATAATCATACAAGACAATATGAAAATGAAAAAGAGTATGTTACACAAATAATGAAATGCGTATGAAATGGAACAACTCGTGAACTTTATTTAGTAACAAG
>JAABOM020060049.1:0-12208 GCA_011800125.2 Solanum clarkiae
GTATGTATATATATATGCATATGACTGTTTGTGGTGAGCTGGATTTTCTGTTTGCAGGTCTGGGATAGTCACTAAAATAGAGGAAACTCTGCCAAAATTTCGATAAAATCTTTAGGAAATGTGATTGAAAATTCAGTTTGTTATCATTTGGGTGCCCTATCGGCATTAGTCACGGCCCCTGGGTTGGGCTGCGACACAATTGGTATCAGAGTGAGTTTCTTTAATAGGCTACACCTAGAGAGATTCATGTGGAAGAATGCCTGCTCCATTAAATCTTAAGATAGGACTATCATCTACAAGACCCCCGTCGCTTCAATGGTTAGTTCAATAGCTGGTGAAAAGTTTGCATGCATGATTTTCTTGTGACAAAAGACGGTGAACTATGGGATATTGTTCTTGATGACCTTTATGTTCTCAATCTTAAAGTGAAGGAAGGAGAGGTTACAAAAAAATTTCCTATGACTAGGAAACACCCCGCTGGTGGGATGTAACTGGGTCTGTTGTTGTTGTTGTTATTGCTTCACACCAGCTGTCTATTCACTTTCTATTCATTTGTTATTCTCCTTTTATTCTTATGCTATACACTTACTCTCATTTTGGTCATATCTAGGTATTCTTCTTATGGATTTTGAGATGAGGGTTTTAGGAAACAACCTCTCTACCTCATTGAGGTAGTGGTAAGGTCTGCATACAATCTACCCTCCCCAAACTCCACTTGTGGGATTTCACTGAGTATGTTGTTGTTGTTGTTGTTGACTAGGAAACAATACAATGAAGCTAATAGGAAAAGGATAGAGAAGAATTACAAGACTAAAAAGCTTTCGTATATGTGGAATAGGTACTGAAAACTATAATAAAATCTCAACATGTGAATCAACGAAAGAAATCTGGGATTATTTGAAGAATGCTTATAAAAGAACTGAGTAAGTGAAAGAATTCAAGGTTGGTATGTTGACTACTCAATATGAAAACTTCCCTATGAAAGAAATTGAGACTACTCATGAGATGTACACTAGGTTTTTTTCTATAACCAATGAGTTGTGATGTCTGGGAGAGACCATTAGCCAAAGCGAGCCAGTCAAGAAAGTCCCGAGAGTTCTTCCAAAATCATGGTAGAGAAAAGTGGATGTTATCACTGAGGCTAAAGATATAAAAACCCTCACTATGGATATGTCCATTGGTAATCTCCAAACCCAAGAGTTAAACAAGTAGCATGATATTTATAATAAGAATAATAAAAAGGACAAGTCCTTAGCTCTAAATTCTTCTCAAAGTGATGATGAAGATGAAGATGAAGACGTAGACGTGGCCTATCTGAATAGCAGGTTTTGCAAGATTTTCAGGAAGCATGGTGGATTTGGGAAGAAAAAAAAAGCTCCAATCGAACTTAAAATGGCGTTGATTAATGTCACAAATATGAAAAGTAGGACATTTTATAAGAGATTGGCCTATGAATAAGTTCAAACACAAAGAACATGCCAAATCAAGAAATGACAGATGACGCAACCATGTCTCCACAAATCCAGAAGAAAGGCAGCATTAGACCTGGTGGTAAAGAAAGCTCGTGCACTCTATGGGAACTCCTCAAGTTAATTTGAGGGATTAGAATACCCAAAAGATGCTTCAATGCTTGAGATGAAAGATGATGTTTAAATCTTTGAGATTCTATTTGCCTTTATGGCAAGTTTGATGATGACGCTAAAGATGAGGTAACTTTACTTGACCTTAAAGAGAATCTAGAGCTTTACTTTTTCAAGAAACTAAAGAAGTTGGCATGTCTGTTGATTGATTCTTTATGTAACCTAATTACTAAAAAGGACTCTTTAAATAATAGAATTAAGACCTTGCAAGATGAGAAATCTATTTTAGCTCTTTGGATGGTTGATCTGGAAGAAAAAAAATCTTCAGTTGAAAGCTGAAAAAATTGAATTTTTGAAATTATTAAAAGAAGGTAGTAAGCTTGATACAAAAACTCAATGAATTAGCCAGTCAGATTGAGTTAGAACTTGATGAAAAACTAAAAAATGCTGAAAGAAAATTGGCTATGATTCTGGACAAAAACACCAGACTAGAAGGGGACCTGATCAAACTTAACGATGAACTGAACAAGCTACTTAAGTTGATTGATGTCAGGCCAAAATTACATATTTTTAGTCATTATTTATTTCATTCTTAATACTTTTATTTATTCTTTTTTAGCATAAATTTTATAGATTGTGCTAACTTATGTATTTTATTTATAGAATTAAATTGGTGCAAAAATGAAGAGATTTGAAACCCAAATGAATTAAAAAAGAAAGATTACATAAAGAAATTCAAGCAGACAACTTAATGGATTTAATTGAATATAATAATATATATTATTATATATGTTTTGTTCCTAACATATTGCAATTCAATTGCAATTTGAATGAAATTTGAATGGAGCTGCCACATGGCAACCAATAAGTGGTCAGTAACAATTGTGAAGGTGGCATACAACAATATTTATGCGGAACAGTGTCGCAGCTATAACATCAATCAATGTAGCTCAAAAAGATCCTATGATGTATTTTTTTAATATCTTAAAATTTTTGCAGAATTTTGCAAATCCGACTTCATATTCTTATTTAGAGGGCAATATCACGTGGAAAAACGGTTACCTACAAGGTATAAGTTGTCCGTGTCAAAAAAATAATTTTTTTATGAAATCTCGCAAAGTAGTAGTTGTTTGCGACAAGGCCGCGATGTGGACCTGTCTTGGCCTAGTTCAGAAATTCTGAAAAACCTCCCTTTTCACTTGAGGGCAATTGGGTAATAACCCAATGCTTATATTGTAACACCCCTCATGTGCATCGGAATGCTCCATAAGTGTATTTCTCGTATATCTCACAAATCATGTGTGATTTTAAAAATTCAACTTCATATTCTTGTTCATGGGCAAAAATTGAGTGGGAAAAGGGTAGCCCTCAAATTCTAGAAGACCTGTAGCGAAAAATAATTTTTGTAACGGGACCATTTCTAGTGTGCATCCGCTCCCCAGGCACAACATGACCTGGGCACAGATTAGCATAAATGGGGCCTGCGCGTTTGGACCATATCGCGCCTGGGGCACAGACCAGTACATTTTCTTTCCTATTTTTCCACTTTGTTCAAGGACATTTGGATAATAGTTCAATGCCCATTTAAACGTGAAACATTCATTCTTTGGCCACTTTCAAGCTCAAAAACACTCAAAAACTCTCTCAAGAACATCATCCATTTCCCCATCCAAATTCAAGAATCTCAAGCATAAGTTTTGCAATTCAAGAACCCAACACAAACCTCAAGTCTTCCTCAACTCAATTTCATGAAATCTCAAAGTTTAAGTATGTGGATTTCATTCATGGGTTCCTTCCGCCCATAAAAATAAACCTTTCCTGTTTATTAAATTTTATGATTTTAATGTTTAGATATTTTATGGATAAATTTGTTTATGCATTATAAATGTGATTGGAGTTTGGATTCTTCAAGTGTTGATTAAATATGCATGAATGTCTATTGAAGCTATTTCCATGAGTTGATTTATACCTATTGAGGTCATGCATGAAATGAATTATGAGACTAAGAATGATGGTGAATTTTAAGATGGTTTTCATGATACCCAATTTGGGGATTTTATACTATGTTTGTGGATTGATTTAAATGGCTTTAATTAAATTGATTTTGCTCCTTCTTGTCCTATACTCCTAAATTGCATGATTTTAAGAATAAGTATGCATCCCTACTATGTTTGAGTAAGTTGCATCATTATGAATCCTATGGTGATGAATGGCTAGTGCATGATTGGCAAGAAAAATGTTCTTATGATAAGTTATGAGCTCCCAAGTATGTATTGAATTCATGATAAGTCTCTATGATCTACAAGTGAATTATTGAGCTCTTATGCTATGTTTTATGTTTATGGGAATTGTCAAGCCTACTAGAAGGGGACATGAACCATGTTCTATACCTTTTTTTTAAAAATTAATATTGGACCATGGGTCCCTTTTATTGGATAAACTCAAAAACAAGACAATGCACAAAGTTTGGCCCAACGGCCCATATCAAAAACCCATAATACATGTATTTGTTAATATTCTAACCAAACGACCCCCTAAATTAAAAGGTTTTCATTTGTTCTTGAAAGCACTTTCCAAATCCTATGAAACCACCATGTTGCAGTCACTCCAAATCCGCCATGACTCCTATTTCTGCAGACCACTTTGAGACGACACATCCGCCCGTATGAAACCTCTAGGTAAGCTTGTGTTCTGTTTCTGCTCCATATCCTTTTTGCGTTGTAGTGATATGTTCCTAACTACTTGAAGGTGCGAAAAAAAGTCAGATGATGCTTGGTTTAGTGATTTCGGCAACCAGTTACCCATTCGATTCTTCCTTCCCTTCTTTTAGCAGAAATTGAGAAGTAATTTAAGAATCCGATATAGATTAGCAGCCGCATATATGTAATGATAAAGCGAAATCCCCACTCAGCTGATATATCTGTTCTATGGTGTTGTTTAAATGATTTTTTTGTGCTTGACCTTGATGCTTGGGATTTGATTTTGTCTATGTTCAACAATATTTTGGCCATTCTTGGCAGTTATTGAAAGCTGTGAAACTATAATGTCTGTTCTTGATTTATTGCCATGTTAGACAAATAGTCAGCAACCTGATTTCCCTCTCTGAAAGTATGTCTGACTTGTATTTGGTTGTTTGTAAGATTGTCCTGAATCTCCTCAATTACATCAGTAATTTCCCAAGGAACCTTCCATTTTCCTTCTATCATATTAGCAAGACTCAATGAGTCTGTCTAGGATAATCATGTTTAGGCCCATCCTAATACAACATATTAAGGCTTGGTTGACTGAGTAAGCCTCAACTATTATATTAGAGCTAATCCCAATATCCCTTGCCTTAGCATAAATAAGATCCCCTCTCCCATCTCTTAAGCAGAAACCATAAGAACACTGACTTGGGTTGCCTTTGCAAGCACTATCTATGTTACACTTCACCCATCTCTTTTCAGGTAGATTCCATCTGACCACACAAAAATGTCATGTTGTATGCCTTACCCTCTAGTACAAGAAAAATGTCTACATGAAGGAGTCATGAACCATGTTGTATGCCTCACCCTCATGTACGAATTAATACTATGTACTACCTAGTTCCCACATAAAGGGGTCATGAACTATGTTGTATACCTCACCCACATATACTATCCACTACCTACTAAAAAGGGTCATGACCCATGCTATATTCCTCACCCTCTCGTACAAGGTATTTGGATGAGCTATTCATGTCACTTTATTGTGTTGAACTAGTTATGTAAGTATGATTATTCTCAAGCATGTTTACATCTAAGCATTG
This sequence comes from Solanum clarkiae, assembly GCA_011800125.2. Classification (NCBI taxonomy): domain Eukaryota; kingdom Viridiplantae; phylum Streptophyta; class Magnoliopsida; order Solanales; family Solanaceae; genus Solanum; species Solanum clarkiae. The sequence continues at coordinate 5,368 of JAABOM020060049.1, forward strand.
ATTATACATGTCATATTGAGCTCATGCCTATTGATTATGATTATGCATCATGATTAATATGCTTATGACCCTTATTGCATTGCACCCCACATGCTTAGTACATTCCAAGTACTAACGCATACTCTATGCCTACATGATATCACCATGTAGGGACCAATGCTCCTATTGATCCTCCTCCACGTGGCTAGCTAGATCGTTGAAGTTAGTTGTTGGTGAGTCCTCACATCCAAGGAAAATATCTATTTTTCTCTCATGCCTATGTTAAGACTTTATCTATATTATTGGATACTTATCTATGAGGGTAAGCCTCGGAGATGTCCTGACCCATGCTCCATCTATTAGTAAAGGTGTTGTTGGATGTGAACCTCATGTATTGAGCTTGACTCTTCTTATTCCTTGTTTGGAGTTTCTTTCGGGTTCTCCATTCACTATATCATGTCTAGGCCCTAGGCTTGGGTCTTGACATATACAGATGAGAATTTCATATTTTTCAGCCATTTTATGCCCTAGAACTAATGAAATACTTTCAAAAATCCTCTCTAATCTTCTTAAGTCTTTCATTCAATATCAAGTTTTTTTTTTCAAGAACTCTTCTTGGAATTCAAGAACCCAAGTGAAGCCCAAATCTTCTTCAAGTATCTTTCAAGAAAATCTCAATTTTAAGGTATGTGGATCTCTCATCCATGGGTTCTTCCACCCATGGAATCCCAAAACTATTTTTATCAAATTTCTTGATTCTAAAGACTAAGGCTTTTTGGGTATTTTCTATTATCAGTCAATTGAATGAAATATGTTGGAAATTATTGGTTATTGAATTATTAATTTATTGGCTCTTATTAATTTATTGAGATTATGATATGTATTACATTAAGTCCTAGTAAGCTATGGTATCTTGAAAGATTTAAAAATATTATGAATTTTTGAATGGTTTTCATGATACCCAAATTGGGGTTTTACAAGTATGTTGGTAGGTTATTTTGAATGATTCTTAAATGACTTTATTTTTACTCCTCTCATGTTTGGAATTGCATGATTTAAATCTTAAATACATATACCTACCATGTTTTGACTAAGTTACGTGGCAAATTTCTTATGTGATGAAGGCTTTATGGTATAGGACATGTGATTTATAAATGTTGTTAATGTTGAAAGGAAATTAAGCATGTTATGAGTTTATGAGAATGTTATAAATGTTATGAATGATATGAGCACTTTATTTGATATTATAATGTGATGGTTTCATGAGCGATTTTGTGATATTCAATGTTGTGATACCATGAGATACTATGAAGTTGAGGATTGTATGAGATGAATTTCATGTTTCCATGTTTTGAAAGATGATATATACGATTGTGATGAGTTGTTTAAGAATGATTTAAATTGATGATATGCACCATATGCCCTGAGGTATGATGTCTAAATAATGAGAAATAAAGGTTTATGAGACATTCTATGTTTATTATTGACTTATGAAAAGTTTCTTATGAATGATGAAAACAACAACAACAACAATATACCCAGTGATATCCCACAAGTGGGGTCTAGGGAAGGTAAATTATACGCAGACTTTACCACTACCTCATAGAAGTAGAGAGACTGTTTCCTAAAACCCTCAGCTTAAAACCATAAGCAGAAAGAATTATGAATGATGAAAAGGTTTCATTATATGTAAGTTAGTTTATGAATGTGATGAAGGATGAGGTATATCAAGTATGTTGTGAAATTTGTCGAAGTGATATGAAAGCCATGTATTATTAAAAGGTGATCTTTACGATATTACAGTGTACAAGCTTATGCATGTCATGACCATACTCTCTATAGGCTATTTTGTCTAAATTAAACTCGTTAGAGTTAAGAATGAATGAATTAAAAAATGTGAGTACCCATCTAGTTATGATCATAATACTATGATGACCCATTAGTAGAGGGATGTAAAATGATGACCCATTAGTAGAGGGAAATGATAGATGACCCATTAGTAGAGGGATATGATGATGATGCTAGCAAATTGTAGAGGCTTAGCCAAGAATACGGTGCTAGCCAATAGTAGAAGCTTATCCAAGATGTAGGAGCTATCCTTATAATGATTATTAATGTTCTAAATATTTATGGGACGGGTTAGTAGAATTTCCCTCCATTGTTTTAATAAGTTTATGAGATGGGATAGTAGAATACCTCTCCACTAATTAGTGTTATGATTTATGCCTATGCTTATTCCGTGAGAGTTTACTTAGCACCAAGTGGACCTTGGGATGGATACAGAAGCTAGACTGTTAGTAGAATCCCATTGTCCCATAACTATGTGCCACCATAGGAAATAGGAATCACTCGCTAGTAGAGGTTGATTTCTAGACCAACCGATAGTAGAGGTTGGTCAATAGCAAGGGTTTATGGATCCACTTTGGCATCTTAGGAGGTCGCCTTGACAAGTGACTTCCCACTTTCTTTTGGTGTAGGAGAAACATCGGGACTCCATGGCTTAGCTCACATGGTTTATGTCGGTTAAAGGTTGCTTTCACATATATTCAAGTTCTCCTTATATTCCCAAGAGGTCTCCTTATGATACATTAAAATGGTTCCTTTATGTTATGTCAAAGGTGATTTAACGTTCCTATGATTCATTGTTTCACAAGTTCAAATGGTATTTCTCCTAAAGGTATATGATGATGTCTATAAGTGTGTAAGGTGGTCTCCATTATGATTACCAATGTTCCTTGCATAATAAAATAGTCTTTTGTGTAAAGAGATGTATTGTTCACCCAAGAATGTTAATACTTCAATTATGTATGACATCGTGTATTTCTCACTAATTTAAGTTTATGTGACCTATCATGCATTCAAGTAAGGGTAAGTTCTTTATTTCTCATGTGCATTATTCTATGTTCCATGGTGAGAGTAATTTGTCTAAATGATCACTCATATGTATATTCCAAGTTTATATAATTTGCTTATTCTCGATTATGTTCATCTATGCATCCTACTATGTTCTTTCTAAAGTTGTCCTTTATGTTTAAATAACATTAGCTTTATTACAGTTTACTAATGCCTTTGTAAATGTATCATTTTTTTAATCACAAGACTTAGCATGAATCATTTCATTTATTTATTTTCATGTCATGCATTGCATACCTACATACCAATACATTCCAAGTACTGACACATACTTCTATGCCTGTATGATTTAAACATGCAGGGACAGATGCTCATCGATATACTCCATGTAGTTAGCTTTGGATCATTGAAGAAGAGAGTTGGTGAGTCCTCTAGTTCGGGGACAATATCCGATTTCTATCTTACTTATGATGAGACTTTATTCCACCTTACTTCCTAATTTGAGGGTGACCCTTGAACATGTCTTGACCCCCCCCCCCCATCCTATTCATGCTTAGAGGTGTTGTTGGATACTATGATATGTACCTATAATTTGATGTTGAGATTTTATGAAAACTTATCCCTTAGACCCTATCCCTTATGTGATACTATTTGGTGCTATTAATAGTGATGGAAAGTGATGAAAGTCCAAAATCCCTATTTCCCCATAGCTTGAGTCTTACTTACCCTCCCCTTAGTACTTGCTTGTTATGTGATTCATGTAAATCTCTTTCCCCTATCTATCCTCATATCGTGAGTCATAAGCCCCTATTCCCCTAGAATTATTTGTTAAATATTTGTTTTATTTTTCATAACCAAGGATATGCAAACGATATGCCAAGAAGCTTATTTTAGTTTCCTTCGGGCTTCCTATTCGCCGTGTCATGTCTAGGCCCTAGGCTTGGGTCGTGACAAGCTTGGTATCAGAGGACTAGGTTTATAAATGGTCCTTGAACATCTAACACACTGCATCGAGTAGAGTCTTGTTCATGGTTGTTAAGTGCGCCACTATAATGAATAGGAGGCTATGAGGCATATTAGGAAATATTTCTCTTTAGTATGATTAATTTAGTGCCATTAGATGTATCTAAGGTTATTCCTCTCTCTAACGACACCCTCTTTGCTATTTCTAGAAGATGCCGCCAAGAAGAGCACGTTTGCCAGTTGGTGATGCCGAAGGTCAAGCCCCTCATGTGCAACAAGAGGAGAATGTTTCTCATGAGATATTTAGGGCCACTTTAACCATGATGGCACAAGTATTAGCCAATCAAGTCAACCAAGGTGCTAATGTTCTGAATGCTTCCACCCCGGCTTCAAGGGTAAGGGATTTTGCTAGGATGAATCCTTTTGAGTTTCATGGTTCAAAGGTGGAGGAGAATGCTCAAGCGTTTGTGGATGAGGTGCATGAGGTGTTGGCCGTTATAGGTGTGACTTCGAAGGAAAAGGCAGAGTTAGCATCCTTCCAATTGAAAAGGGTTGCTCAAACATGACACACTCAATAGAAGAATGAGAGGAGTGAAGATTTGGGTCCCATTTCTTAGGGAGAGTTCAAGGATGCATTTCTAGATCATTTATTTTCCTTAGAGTTGAGGGAAGCTAAGATGCAAGAATTTATTAGCCTCAAGTAAGGAAATATGAGTGTGAGAGAGTATTCGCTCAAGTTCACCCAACTATCCAAGTATGCGCTATCCTTGGTTGCTGACACCTGAGCAAGAATGAGCAAATTTATGTCGAGATTACCCGACTTGCTTATCCAAGAGTGCTAGACTGATATGCTAGTAAAGGAGATGGATACTTCAAGGCTATGACTTATGTGGAGCAGATCGAAGAGGAAAACATAAGAAAGAAAGCAAGAGAGTCTAAGAGAGCTCATTTTCATGAGGGTGGATTGTCATTTACCAAGACATCAGAGGATAGGAGTAAGAAGGAAAGAAACCCATATCCTACTTGTGACAAGTGTGGTAAGATGCACCTAGGAGTTTGCTTAGTGGGTCAAGAAGGTTGCTTCGAGTGTGGTGAGTTAGGATACAAGAGAAGGGATTTCTTGGTAGCTGCCAGGAAGGGAAAAGAGCGAGCTCATAATATTATGCCTGGTATGTATGTGATTCCTTGAATATGGTGTTGGTTAGTACTAAGTGGTCTCGTAAGTGTTGGTGGTATGATTAATGTATTGGTAAGTAGTTGTGTTGGCATATTGGTAACAATGGTAGTTCATGATCATTCTCATAAATCATTTATCTATCCTTGACATGTTACTTATTATGCATGCATGCTCCTAAAATAAGTTGATTGAAGTCCTATGTGCGATTATGAAAATGTGCTAGTCATGCTTTTAAAATGATGTCTATGTTAGAGACTTTGAAAGTTGCATGAAATCAATATTTAATTTGCATTGTTATTTTAGTAAGGAGTTGATAGATGTTCCATTCTATTCATGCTATCTCTATTCATATTCAGGGACGAAAGTTCCCAAGAGGGGATATTGTAACACCCCTCAACTAGCTCGGAAAGATCCTATGATGTGTTTTTTTTAATATCTTAAATTTCATGCAGAATATTGCAAATCTGACTTCATATTCTTGTTCAGAGGGCAAAATTGCATGGGAAAATGATTACCTACAAGGTATAGGTTGCCCGTGTCAAAAAAATAATTTTTTTGGTGAAATTTTGCAAAGCAGTATTTGTCTACGACAAGGCCGCGAGGCAGACTTGTCGCGGCCTAGTTCAAAAATTTTGAAAAACCTTCCTTTTCACTCAAGGGCAATTGGGAATTCTAAAAAATTCTGAATCATTTCATTATTTATTTCTATGTCATGTATTGTATACCTACATACCAGTATATTTCAAGTACTGACGCATACTTCTATGCCTGCATGATTTAAGCATGCGGGGACAGATGCTCATCGATATCCTCCACGTAGTTAGCTTTGGATCATTGAAGAAAAGAGTTGGTGAATCCTCTAGTTCAGGGACAATATCCGGTTTCTATCTTACTTATGGTGACACTTTATTCCATCTTACTTCCTAGTTTGAGGGTGAGCCTTGAACATATCTTGACCCCCCCACCCCTACCCCCACCCTATTCTTGCTTAGAGGTGTTGTTGGATACTACGCGATGTACCTATAATTTGATGTTGAGAGTTTCATGAAAACTTATCCCTTAGACCCTATCCCTTATATGATACTATTTGGCATTATTGATAGTGATGAAAGTTCTAAGTCCCTATTTCCCCATAGCTTGAGTCCTACTTATCCTCCCCTTAATACTTACTTGTTATATGATTCATGCAAATTCCTTTCCCCTATTTATCCCCATAGCGTGAGTCATTAGCCCCTATTCCCCTAGAATTATTTGTTGAATGTTTGTTTTATATTCCACAACCAAGTATATGCAAAAGATATACTAAGAGGCTTGTTTGGGTTGCCTTCGGGCTTCCCATTCACCGTGTCACGTCAAGGCCCTAGGCTTGGATCATGACAGCAGTAGTCCAAATTCCTCTAGATTTGGATCTCCAATTTATTTTGGACTCAATTAATTTATTTGGAGCTTTTTTCCTATACCGATAAATATTTTATAAAATTAGTTTTTACATAACTTTTGACCTAGAGAGAAATAGAAGCCGTCGTGGAGGCCAAAGAATTTTAAATTCATCTTTTCTTCTCCAATAATATTTATTTTTACATTTATCTTTGAATGATTTGTAATAATTTCTTCATGTCTATGTGGAGTTAAACTTCTCCTTCTAAGATTATGGTAGCTAATAAGATGATTCTTTAGTCATTATTAATTCGAAATACTTGTCTATCATATTAGTTGTTCTTATATTGCTTTTAACTATACTACATATTCTGACCAACTATGGGGTAAATTAGTTGTTCATTCTGAATTTGAGAGATATTGAAATGAATAAAACACAGTAATATAGAGAGCTTTTTCAACTAGCAAACTAGATTGATTCATGTAAGGGAG
>JAABOM020060050.1:0-12207 GCA_011800125.2 Solanum clarkiae
AAGGATCTTTATGATTTAAGATTTGGTATGAACGCCTAATCGGCGTAAGTCACGGCTCCGGGGTGGGGTCGTGACAACAAATAAAAGTACCCAACTCATGATCTTGAATTGGCGGTCATTGTATTACTTTGAAGATTTGGTGACATTATCTTTAGTGTATTCACCTAAAGAGATCTAATTTTGAGGCAGAGGAGATGGTTGGAGCTTCTCAAAGACTATGACATGAGTGTACAATATCATCTAGGCAAGGAAAATGTTGTAGCTGATGCCGCCCTCAATAGACTATTTATTGGTAGTGTGGTTCATGTTGATGAGGCCAAGAAATTTTTTTAAAGGATGTGCATCATTTGTCAAGATTGGGTGCTAGGTTGGCTGATTCTAATGATGGTGGCATTAATGTTCAAAATGAGGCTGAATCTTCTGTAGTTTTGACGTTAAAGAAAAACAAGATCTAGACTCGTCATTGGTTCAATTGATGAGTTGGTTGTCAAAAAGAAAATAGAGATTTATTCCCAAGGGGGAGATGGTGTACTTTGGTATCAAGATCAGTTGTATTTCCTGATATTGATGGCCTGAGAGAGGAGATTTTTAGAAAAGCCCATAACTCTCCCTATTTTATACATCCGGGATCCACCAAGATATATCAGGACTTGAAAGTGGTGTGTTGGTGTAATAACATGAAGAAAGGTATAGCCAAGTTCGTATCCAAATATCCTTATTGCAATCAAGTTAAGATAGAACACCAAAGGCCTGTGTTTTGATTCAAAATATTGAGATTCCTACTCGAAAGTGGAAGGATGCAAAGATGGACTTTGTGATGGGTTTGACCCATACCCAGAAGTAATACGACTTTATTTGGGTTATGGTGGATAGGATGACCATGTCAGCTTATTTTATACTCATCTAGACTACTTTCAATGCCGAGTATTAAGCTAAGTTATATATCTAAGAGTTGCTTAGATGGAATGGTGTGCCTTTGACTATTTTATTGGATCGTGGTACCTACTTCACTTCTCACTTTTGGAAGTCTTTCCATATTGAGGTAAAGTTGCATACCGCTTTTCATCCTCAAATCATTGGACAAGCTAAGAGAGACAACTCAATCTTTTGAAGAGATGTTGAGTGCTTGTCTATTGGAGTTCAAGAGTAATTGGGATTATCATATAACACATATTTAGTTTGTTCACAGCAACAGTTATCATGATAGTCGGGATGACACCTTTTGAAGCTTTGTAACAGAGGAGATGTAGATCCCCCGTAGGATGCTTTGAAATAGCTGAGATGTCACTGATTGACTTGAATTTAGTGTTAAAGGCTATGGAAAAGGTGAAGTTGATTTGAGAAAGGTTGAAAATGACTCAAATTTGTCAAAACAACTATGTGGATGTTAGGAGAAGGGATCTTAAATTCCATATTAGTGACATGGTGTATGTAAAGGTTTCACCCATGAAGGGTGTGATGCATTTTGGTAAGAAGGGTGAGTTGAGTCCCTGGTATGTAGGTCCTTGTGAGTTGTTGAAAGGATAAGAAATGTGGCTTATAGATTGGATTTGCCTTTAGATATTAGATCCATTCACCTTGTGATGCAAGTTTCTATATTGAGGAAGTTGGTTGGCAATCCCAGAATGATTGTGCCTTTTGAAGGTGTCAATTGAGATTTTGGATAGGGAAATGAAGAGGTTTCGTAAATAAAACGCCCCAAAATGTGCTTCGAAAATGCTCATAATCATAATATTCATATATCTCAAAATCCATATGTGATATCAAAAATTCGACTTCATATTCTCGATCAGGGGGCAAAATTGAGTAGAATATGTGTATAACTCGTATTTTAGAGAACCCATAGTGGAAAATAATTTTCGTTAATTTTTCTATCCAGTGTCTGTCTGCACCCTGACCGCGATGCACTAGGGCTGTAGACCAGACTTGGACCAGTGTTAATTTTTCCTGTGTCAGCCAAGGGCATTGGGGTCATAGCCTCATGCCCACTTATGCATAAAAATGCCCATACTTAGCCATTTTCAACTATATATCAGTCCAGACCCTCTCAGAAAGATCTCCAAGACTTAACCAAATATCTCATTCAAATTTCAAGGCTTTCAAGCTTAACTTTGGAACTCTAGGCTTCTTTTCAAGCCCCAAGTTCTCTTCAAGCTCATCTCAAGAAAACACAAGCTTGAGGTATGTGTGTATCATCCATCGGGTTCTTTCACCCATGGAGCCCAATCTCCTTTTTTTACGAAAATTATGTTTTCAAGTTGTATCATCTATGTGTATCTCTTATTATGGATTTTGATTATAAATTATGTTGGGATTTTATGAAATGTTGATTGATTATGCATGTCTATCTATTTCAAGCTTATACTATGAATTGGTTGTCTATTGAGACTGTGCATGTTTTGAGCTATGAAACTATGATCTATTATGAGATTTGATGATGGATTTCAAGATATCCTACATGAGGGTTTTACTATATGTTGGTAGGTTGATTTACATTGAGTTTTCTCATATTATTTTAATCTTGAATTCATGATTTTGAACCAGCACTATGAAGCCACCAAATGTTTGATAAAATGTCTTAACAAGGATTCTCAACTTATTGATGATCTATTACATGATCTACAAGTTAAGTAACTTTATGATGATTAAGGGCTTGCATGTTTGCATTGAATTCATGAAAAGTATCTATGGTGTTGCAAGTAGACCACACCTTTTTGGGGAGTGACATGCCCAACCACCTTCTTTAGGGGGTGACATGCCTCAACCACCTTGTTGGGGGTGACATGCGCAATCACCATGTTGAGGGGTGGATACCTTGATCACCTTGTTGGGAGTGACATGTCCAATCACCATGTTAAGGGGTGGATTCCTCGATCACCTTGTTGAGGGATGACATGCCTAATCACCATGTCGAGGGGTGGATACCTCCATCATCTTATTGGGGGGTGACGTGCCCAATTACCTTGTTGATGGGTGGATACCTCAATCACCTTACAAGGGGGTGACATGCGTTAGATTCCAAGTGGTAGTTTGCTTGGTCTCTGTTGGTTATGGTCTTTTCCAATACATGTAATATATATTTTGCAAGTTATATGATTTACAAGCATGTTTTACTTCAAGCATTGGTCATGCATGCCATATTGATATTATACTTATCCATAGCTTATGATTATGCATTTTGACTTTGTTGGCTTATGTCTTGTTACATTGTATCCTACATATTTAGTACATTCAAAGGTACTAACACATATTCTATGCCTACATGATATTACCATGTAGAGACCAGAGCACCTTTTGATCATCCTCCACGTGGCTAGCTCGGTGATTTGGAATTAAGCTTTGGTAAGTCCTCAAGTCCGAGGACACTATCTTTACCACTTTTGCTATGTTAAGACTTCTTCATGTTGAACAGTTGTTATTATGAGAGCGAGCCTGGAGAGTGTCTTGTCCCCCGCTCCAATCTATGTTAGAGGTGTTGTTGGGACATTTGATATACTTATGCTATGAGCTTGACTCTTGAATGTTTTGTGATTATCAAGATTTCCCTTAGTTATGTTTCCCTTATTTATATCTCATGTTGTTGTTATTTTGCTTCCGCGACCAAGCATGTGTGATTGATATGCTAATAGGCTTGTTTGGGGTTTCCTTCAGGTTCCCCATTTGCCGTGTCACGTCTAGGCCCTAGTGTGATAGCCCACCACTTGTTTTTAAAAATAAGGAATAATCTAGAGTCAAGAAGAAGAAACTAGAGTCTTGGAGTGATTTTCGGAAGACACTAGAACATTGTGGATAGCTCTTGAAGTTCCTTAGAAGACTCTAGAGAAGTGTGAAATTCTCTAGAGATATGTAAAAGACTCTAGCGATGTGTGGAACTCCCTAGAGATGTGTGGAAGACTCTAGCGATGTGCGGAACTCCTTAGAGATGTGTCAAAAATTCTAGGATTGTATAGAAATATCTTGTAGTCTTTAGTTCTCTTAGAATAGTATATAAGATTCTAGAGAGGGGACTAAAGTATAAATAAGTGAGGGACTTGTAAATAATTATTAATTACACTTTGACCCCTAGGTAGTAGTGTAAATAGGAGGGCCACTCATTTGTACAAACCATCCAAGAAAGTTGTAGCAATCTTTCAAGTGTTAAATAAGTCTTCTTTCTAAAAGCTCTCTTGTCTTCTTAATCTATTGTTTTCTTAGTGATCCAAAGTTGAAATGCTTACTAGTATTTGCAAGATCGTGAATGATTCGTGAGCATATCAACTAGTATCGCACGAAAGTCTTAGCAAAGGTCTAAGTTTGTAACAGAGTAGTATCTGAGCAGCTCTACTAAGGGAAATCATGGCAGGCAGAGGAGACTTTGACATCGTCACTGTCACCAACGTCAAGGCAGATATTGGCAAGAAGCCCCAAAAGGAAAGAAGAATTCTAAGAAGGATGAATTGCTGATCGAGCCCGCACCAAGCAACGTCGTTACCACCCACTCACTCTCAGCCACAGAGGTGAGTGACGATGAGTGTGGCGAGGATCACACAAACGTCACCCCTAGCATAGAGTGATTGATAAGGGTAGAAGCTGCCCCTTAAGAGGTAGAATTCCTTGTCAAGCACTTGATTGAGTTCGACTGAAAGTTCAAGACCTTGGAGGAATTCACCCTGTAGGAAAATGACTGCATTTGCAAGGACATGGATGGATAGAAAGTAGTCGAGGCTGAGGCAAAAGAAGCACTCACTTCCTTATAGTGTCGGGTCGCCGAATTGGAGGGCCGGTTCATGGACATGCTGGAGGCTATGAACGCTAGGATGAAGGCACTTGAGGAAGTTATTGAGGAAGGGAGATTTGTGACACCGGGCATTGAACGAGAGGCCAAGATTGAGGCTCCCAAGCTACCTGTCTTTAAAGGCGTCCATGACGCACAAGAGGTGGAGAATTTCTTGTGGCACTTGGAGAATTACTTCAAGTGCAACAAGGTGCGTAATGATGAGACGAAGATCAACACAGCCGTGTTGTATCTGATGGAGATGGCCATGTTATGGTGGAAACATCAGGAGTCGGAAATAGGGAAGGGGCTATTCCCAATAAACATGTGGGAGCTGAGGTCAAGAAGGCCTTCTTCCCGAACAATGTCATCTTTGAGGCAAACCGAAAGTTCAGGGAGCTGAGGTAGACGGGTACCATAAGGGCCTATGTGAAGGAGTTTACTACACTCACACTCCAGATCCCCAACCTCATGGATGATGATATGATATTTCACTTCATGGACGACCTATAGAATTGGGCCAGGACAGAGCTGGAGTGTCGACAAGTTAGGACCATTGACAAGGCCATCACCCAGGTGGATATTTTGATGGGCTCTCGACATGAAAGGTGAGATGAGAGTGAGTAGAAGACTCGGGAGGTAGTTGTGACCAAGGTGGAGGAGATGGTGGCAAAGGAAAGGGTTGACAGCAACATCCCAAGCATCATGACACCAGTAAGCCTAATAACAGGAGGTCCGGGTGATAAAGTAGCGAAGAGGGCAAGACATAGCCCGAGAAAGAGTTCAAGTTCTACATATGCGGGGGCCTGCATAGCTACAAGAAGTGCCCCGAACTGAAGAGCCTTGGTGCCATACTGCGAGAACAGAAGGAGCAGAAGGCATAGAAGGAGGCACCCGAATCGGGGGAAGATTCGAACACAATCTGAGTAGGTGTGATTGGGCTATGTGGAGCTATCATGCGGCAACTAGAGTAACCAAAGGATTATCATGCACAAATATGGATATCACGATCAATGGATGAGCTGCTCGTGCCATGGTCGACATAGGCACAAAGGCTAACGTCATGACTAAGTCTGCGATAGCCAAGTTAGGGCTGAAGTATAACCCAAGTAATGCGTAAATTAGGACGGTCAAGGTGCCAACGACTCCTGTGTGTGGAGTTGCTCAGGGAGTTGATATAGCATTGGATGGGTGACATGGTAAGTCCAACTTCCATGTTGCTCCAATAGACCTCTTTGACATCATCCTTGGGCAGGAATTTTTCTAAAAGTACCATGTGGTGATTGACCCCTACCTCCAACAACTCGTGGTCTTGGAGCAAGGAGGTTCCTGCATGGTGCCCTTAGTGCAGATGCCCAAGTTAGAGGGACAAGTTCGGCTGTCAGCCTTGCGGTTTTGGAGGGGTTCGAGGGCAAAAAGTCATTATCGTGTTCCACGCTCGCTAAGAGGAAAAGTAGTCAGAAGAAAAGCTATCGAAGGAAGCCAAGAGGGACAAAGGATAGCCGACTGCAGCAGTACTCCAGTGGCATGAAAAGGGAGTGAACTGCTGACAAGACCACATGGGGATGGCACAAAGACTTGCGGCAGTCCGAAGGTGGAGACAGGGAGTTCGAACAATAGCATCACGCTGAGGATGTCGCAACATCAAGTGGGGGAGAGTGTGATGGTCCACCACTTGTTCTTAAAAATAAAGAAAAATCTAGAGTCAAGGAGAAGAAACTAGAGTCTTGGAGAGGTTTCCAGAAGACACTAGAACATCGTGGATAGCTCTTGAAGTTCCTTGGAAGAATCTAGAGAAGTGTGAAATTCTCTACAGATGTGTGGAAGACTCTAGAGAAGTATGAAATTCTCTAGAGTTGTGTGGAACTCTTTAGAGATGTGTAGAAGATTCTAGGATTGTATAGAAATATCTTGTAGTCTTTAGTTCTCTCTAGAATAATATAGAAGATTCTAGAGAGGGGAATAAAGTGTAAATAAGTGAGGGACTTGTAAGTAATTATTAATTACACTTTGGCCCCTAGGTAGTAGTATAAATAGGAGGGTCACTCATTTGTACAAACCATCTAAGAAAGTTGTAGCAATCCTCCAAGTGTTAAAGAAGTCTTCTTTCTAAAAACTCTCTTATTTTCTTAATCTAGCATTCCCATTACGATCCAAAGTTGAAAGGCTTACTAGTATTTGAAAGATCATGAAAGTTTCATGAGCAAATCGACCAGTGCCGCATGGAAGTCTTAGCGAAGGTCTAATTCTGTGACACTAGGCTTTGGTCGTGATAGTAATAAGGACATTACTTAGGTAAAAGTCCTTTGGAGGAACCAACATGTTGAAAGTGATATATGGGAAGCAGAATCGATATGATGAAGCGATACCCATATCTATTCCAGTCTACTCATACCTAAGGTACTAGGTTCTTCATGTTTAAATGGTACAAATTTCATCATTTCCATGTCTTCATGTAATGACATACATACATGTGCATGAAATCAATTCGAATGATGTTTTTAGCAAGGATTTAATTACTTCATGATTTTAAATATTGAATTCTTAATATGCATTGGCATTCGGTTGTTTCATGTTCAATTCAAGATATTCAAGACATGTTCTAACTCATTTGTGGATGAATGATTCCAAGGGGGAGGTGATGTAAGGACTCGGACTTTGAAAGGCCTTAACCATGCTCAAAAATGAGATTTTTTTATGTTTTTGGCCAGAGTGCCTTTCAATGGATGCTTCACGAGTCATGAAAAGGTCCATGAAGGGACCCTTGGCCATTCTCATGGCGGCCCTTGCCTTGAGGCTTTCCAAGCTAAGTGTGCCCTCCACTAAGAACTTCATGGCTTACGGACCTCTCTACTAGTGGTGAAAGTGACTCATGGAAGGTCTTTGGGCTTTAGGATATTTCTGCCAAGTGAAGTGTGTTATTCAAGAGCACACAACGACTCATGGTGCACACCATAGACTATGGTGTGGTCTGTGAAGGGTGACCTCACCACTGGCCAACATCGTCTCGACTCAAGGGTGTCTTTCACTTGCCTATTCACAATGTGCAAAGGAGTTCACGATCTGTGAACCCCATAATGAAGGTTCCCAGTTCATTTTTTGAACTCATTTTAATTAAGGAATTTTTGGTATTTTAGCCCAACCCCTAGACTTTTTGGGACTTTTATGCATTCCCTTAAGTCCTAAATCATCCCCATACTATTCCTAAAACTTTATTCAAGCCTATCACTTATTCTCTACAATCAAACTCCCAAAAACACTCTCCAAGTCTCATATTCAAAGATTCAGGCTAGGATTCAATTGGGGTTTCAAGTTCAAGATAAATTCATCTCAAATTTACCAATCTAAGCAAAGTATGTGTGGATTCTACCTTGGTTTAAATTCAACATTGGAGCCCAAAATCTATTTCATGAACTCTATGTATGATCCAAGTATGACTTTCATGTTTTAGCTTCAAATTGATGGAATTATAATATGGGTCATCACTAAATGATGATTTAAGCATGAATTAGGTCTTATTCCAATGGTGTACATGGTTTTATGAATTATGAACTTGCATATCCCTTTAAACTATGATTGAGCATGGGTAATCTTAATTATGATTCAAATATTTATTTCTTCATGGATTCATGTTTCCATCTTATTATCATGTTTTAACTATAAATTTGTGTACTCATATTTTACTCTCACTTCTCATGTCATGAGCATGCACAAACAAGGCTTTTTATGAAATTATAATATGGTTTTGGCTATCGATTATGGGTATGAACATGGCATTATTCCCATGCATATGGTCATGTTTTAAAGTATGATTTGGCTTTTAAGCCCAATTATACATGATGATGGTTTGTAAAGATTTATGATCATAAAATATGGGTCATCACTAAATGAATAATTAAGCATGAATTAAGTTTTACTCTAATAGTGTACATGGTTCCTATGAATTATGAACTTGCATGTCCTTTTAAACTATTATTTCATGCATGGGTGAGCTTAATTATGATTCAAATGTTTATTTCTTCATGGATTAAGCACATTTTCATTTTATTATCATGTTTTTGAGTATGAATTTCATGTATCCATGCTTTACCCTCTTTTCTCAAGTCATAAACATACATAAACAAGGCTTTTTATGAGATAATGATATGGTTTTGGCTGTCAATTATGGTTGTGAATTGCATGTGGTATATATGGTGATATGGAACTACATCTGTTGTATTAAGGGTTGTGTTAGTTGTAGGTGTTATACTAGCTTGATTCTTATACTGTTTGGCTAGGAGAGCGCCGTAGAGGGGCAGGTTGGGCTGCGGGGTACGTACACTGAGCTTGACTCTTGCTTGTATGTGTGTGTGGCCTGAAGCTACCAAAATATAGTAGCTATTGAGACTGACCTGTGATGACATGGTACCTTATGTGCGGAATCTAGTTCTATATCTGATTGGTATTTATATGCATGATGCGGTTGTGGTTATCTATGTCACCACCCAAACCTAGGGCCTAGACGTGACACAGCGAATGGAAAACCCGAAGGAACCCCAAACAAGCCTCTTAGCATATCAATCACACATCCTTGGGTGCGGAAGCAAAATAATAACAACAAAAGATATAGTAAAAAAGGAAGCGGGACTAAGAGAAGTCTTTGATAATCATAAAAGCATAAGAGAGTCAAGCTCATAGCATAGGTACATCAAGTATTCCAACAATATCTCTAGCATAGATTGGAGCAGGGGCCAAGACACTTTTCGGGCTAACCCTCATAGTATCAAGTGTTCAATATACAGAGATATCAACTAGTAAGAGTAACATAGCTAGTGTCTCGGGCGTGAGGACTCACCAAAGCTTATCTTTCAAAATGCCAAAACTAGCCATATGGCGGATGATCGAGAGGTGCTCCGGTTCCTACATGGTAACATCATGTAGGCATAGATTATTTGTTATTACGTTTAAATGTACTAAGTATGTTCCTGCAATGTAACAAACTATAAGCTAATCATAGTCAAAATACATAATCGTAAGCAATGGATAGGTATAATGTTCAATATGGCATGCTTGGACAATGCTTGAAGTAAAACATGCTTGTAAAATATATAGCTTGCAAAATATATATTACATGTGTAGGAAGAGACCATAACCAACATAGACCAAGCAAGCTAGTACTTGGAATCCAAGGTATGTCACCTTTTTGTAAGGTGATTGAGGTATCTACCCCTCAACATGGTGATTGGGCATGTCACCCCCAACAAGGTGATCGAGGTATCCACCCTTCAACATGGTGATTGGGCATGTCACCCCCCAACAAGGTGATCGAGGTATCCTCCCCTCAACATGGTGATTGGGCATGTCATCCCTCAACAAGGTGATTGAGGTATGCACCCTTTAATAAGGTGATTGGGCATGTGACACCTTAACAAGGTGATCGAGGTTTCAACCTTTCCTCATGGTGATTAGGCATGTCACCCCCTAACAAGGTGATCGAGGTATCCACCACTCAACATGGTGATTAGGCATGTCACTCCCCAACAAGGTGTGGTCTACTTGCAACACCGTAGATACTTTTCATGAATTCAATGCATACATGCAAACCCTTAATCATCATAAAGTCACTTGACTTATAAACCATGTAATAGATCTTCAATAACTTGAGAATTCTTGTCAAGACATTTTATCAAACACTTGGTGGGTTGATAATGCTAATTTAAAATCATGCAACTCAAGAGTGATGTAATATGAGAAAACTCCATGTAAATCAATCCACCAACATATAGTAAAATCCTCATATAAAAGCAACCTCTTTCAACCAAAACTCACATTTTTCATATTTAGCATACAACCTCTCCTTTTTCAAGATTTGCAACACCACTCTTAAGTGATTCACATGCTCCTCCTCACTATGAGAATAAATCAATATATCATCAATGAAAACAATCACAAATAAGTCCAGGTAGGGTTTAAAAACCCTATTCATAAGATCCATAAATATAGTCAGTGCATTAGTCAACCCAAAGGACGTAACCACTAACTCAAAGTGCCCATACCTAGTCAGGAATGTCGTCTTGGGAATATCACACTCCCTCACTTTCACTTGGTGATTCTCGGACAGAAGATCCATCTTACAAAAGTGACTATCCCCTTGAAGTTGATCAAGAAGTTCATCAATCCTTGGTAGAGGGTACTTGTACTTTATGGTGACTCTATTAGGTTACCGGTAATCAATGCACATTCTAAGAGAACCATCCATTTTCTTCACAAAAAATAATTGTGCACCCCAAGGTGACTTATTATGCCTTATAAAACCCTTTTCCAACAAATCCCTCCATTGCTCCTTCAACTCTGTTGGGGCCCTACGATAAGGGAGAATAGAAATGAGTTAAGTATCGGGAAGGAGGTCTATACCAAAGTCTGTTTCCCTTTTGGGAGGAACACCAGGAAGCTCATCGGGAAAGACATCAAAAAACTCATTAACAACCAAAACTGACTCAATAGGAAGGACTTTGGACTCAACATCCCTCACCCTCACAAGATGATAGAGACAACTCTTAGTAATCAACTTTTGGATGGGATTTTGAAATTTAACCCTACGGTTCTACAATCAATAGATGTATAATATGCATGCAACCAATCCTGTCACCCCCAAAATCCCATTAAGGTGGACTAGCACCCGTTGCTTATAAGGCCCGGGAGAACCAACCTTTATCTATGCGCTTTCTATACATATTGTAGGGATTTCTACAGTTAACATGCCTTTAAGAAAGTAAATAGTAATAACAAGCCAAAAGGAAATGCATATGGCTAGGCCATTGGGGCCACGGTATCTCAGGTACGAGACATGACCACACTTTAATTTACATAGTCTACAAAGCCTCTAGATAAGGAAAAGTATCTGACAAGGGTCAGGACAGGCCCCGCCTTGACTAGCTATACAATACAAAAATATAAGCTCTAGACACACAAAGCTCTGAAGCTACCTGGAGTTTGGTAACAGTAGCTGGATATCCTGTACTCCTATTGGGGAGATCTAGTAGCACTTGTACCTGCAGCATGAAATGCAGGTCTCCCGTAAGAGTTGTCAGTATGAGATAATGTACTGAATATGTAAGGCAGGAAATACTATATATGAAGCAACAAATCAAATGGAACTATGCATTAGTGTAGGATAAGAGACTACCTTTAGTTATACTGTGGGATCATGTACTTTATATTCCTTTTATTACTTTACCTTTACTGTACAATCTGTGCACAATATGTAATACAAATGACCAGCTGATCAGTGGTAAATATATATCGGGATCGGCCTTGGCTAGGCTTTTCCTTTAACCCCTTGGGCTACCCCCCGTATAGGATCGACCCTGGCTAGGTGATTCTTCCACCCCTCGGGTTCCCATCAATAAGCAATATACTTTACTTTATCTTTCAATTACCTTTGAGATGATTCTTTTGGTGGTCATAATATTGGA
>JAABOM020060051.1:0-12206 GCA_011800125.2 Solanum clarkiae
CGGCAGTATGAGGACCCAGTCTTAGTACGGTATAGATATATGGTTTTGCGCAAGGCGCAATCTCCATTTGAGCTTTCACTAGAGGGGACCTTATTATATGTTTCTTATGTTATTTTATATTGCTTCCGCGACTAAGGATGTGTAATGATATGCTATGAGGCTTGTTTGGGGTTTCTTTAGAGTCCTCATTTGCCGGTCAGGTCTAGGCCTAGGCTTGGGTCCTGATATAGATGGTATCAGAGCACTAGATTGTTACATCCTCGGAGTCCAACACACTACATCTACTAGAGTCTTATTCATAGTTGTGTTGTACACCACAACTATGAGTAGGAGGCTATGAGCCGTTTTAAGAAATGTTTCCTTTCTTCATGGTCTATGTCGTTATTTAGAAGTGAGATAGGGCTTTCTCTTCTAATGAATGTTCTTTGTTCTTTTAGGTGATCATACCGCTTCGAGGAGGAAACTGAAGAAAGGTAAGTAGAAGGTTTTGATTTTGATAGATCCAAGTTTCACTATTTCTTCTTTATTCTTTTAGTAGATGGTGGGGCTTGTGGTGTGCCCAAGTGGTTGTGTGGATATTTGGTGTATATTCTCTTGTTTGGGTATATTGTTACTAGAAGGTTTATAGGTGTTGATCTGGGTTTATATTATATTAGGTCTTTCTTTGTGATTGGTTGGAGTTGGCATAGTGGATTTGGATGTCATTATAGGGATAGAATTGTTGCATGCATGTTGCGTCTTCATAGATGGTAGAAGTTAGAAGCCATAGAGATAGCCCCGATTCCTTAATGAACCTGTCTTTGAGTGGGAGGTTGTCAAAGTGGTAGCAAGGGAGGTATGTCCATTTTTTACTTAAGGTACAATTGGTCTCTAAGGGGTTGCATTTGTCATCTTGTGAGAAATGGAGGTGTTGAAGCTAAGTTGTTTTGTCTATAGAATTGTTGTTGGTGGTAGATGAGGCTTTGAGTGTCCTTACCCTAATAGGTTTATGGTGGTTTTGGTGATGATAGTGTGGTTCGTTCCCTAATAAGATGGTGCATGTGAAGCATTTGAGGGTAGTATTACAAGTATAAGGAAGAAGGTTGGGTGCTAGTAGGATTCATATGTATGAGGGTTTATCATTGATCTTTCCTAATCAAGGAGACTCGAAATTATTTTAAAGAAAACCTACATGGATTTTACTTAATTTAATTTGGGATTTGAATATTATGATTCCTAATATTCTATTGATGCATTGGTAGTGTTTATTTGATGATTTTAATGTGATTTAAACTGTTATATGAGGATTTACTTTGGGTTTATGAAGTTATAGATATGTATGTTTCCCTTTTGAAATTATTTATGCATGAGAGATTACACTATGGATTTAAATATGAAATTAATTATGTTTTTACTTTAACTTCATATTATAAATGTTGATTTCTAAATGGAGTCTTAATTACCCATGTCATTTCCTCATTGTTCATAGCATATGCATTCATGTACACAGATTATTTTGGAAAAAATTATGTTATGGGTAACCCAATTTCATTTTATGGTATGATTTTGATAAAAGGTTGGTTATGACAACATTGTGATCACATATATGTCTTTGATTTTAGATCTTTAAGCATTTTGGGTGCTTGCACCATTTTTGTATATGAATGAACTATTCCTATGCATGAGTATTATGACTATGAAATTATGATTTTAGCATTTGACCCTAAGTATGAATTATTATGAATGGTGTTTGGCTTTTAAGCCCAATTTTGCATTGAAATGATTTGGATAATAACTACTGCCTCTTTGAAAGTTTGAACATGCATATTGTAAGTATTCTTGTGAGATGACGACTTAGCTTGCTGTGTTTGGGGTCTTGGGGTAGTTTGGGTTACTTGTATAGCATGTTTCTTATGAGTGTAGAACCCATAAGGTTGAAATATGATGGGTAAGGATGGTCGATCTATTTAGTCTACTACGATGGGTTAGTCACTTCTCTAAGATTGATCTTTGGTTTCGGTTTTTTCCTTAAGTGAGGATGAGGATAGGTGATATCCATAAGTTCCCTTTTGAACTAGGAATAAGCATTTTGGTTATTGGTGGAGATGTTAGGTGGGCTTGTGCACCAGTTGTGTCTATTGGGTTTCATGAATATGGTCTTAAAAACCCTACCTTGATATATTTGTACTGGTCTCTAGTGATGAGGTGTTGATTTGTTTAGAGCTTTTGAATCTTTTGGGGGTAGTGTTGCAAGTCTTGGAGGATGAGAGGTTGTTTGCTATATATGATAGGTGTGCATTGCAGATAGCAAGAAGGTGTTTAGAGTTCTTTAAGAATTATGAATGAGTGTGCATTATGTTTCCCCGGTAAGACTAATGTTGCGGTCGATGCTCTAGATAACTTTGCATGTTTGTTGATGGTGGCAAAGAGGAGACAAGTGGGGTCCATCGGTGGTTAGATTGGAAGTTATGTTAAGGGAAATTGAGTATGGTGGTGTAGCATTCTTGATGGTTCCAAATCTTTTTGGGTTAAGAGGTCTAAATTAGGCAAGGCCTTAATTCTACCTTATTAGAGTTGGAAGTTTTGTGTGAGAAGATGATAGAGTGGGGGTTGTCTCCTAAGGGGGAGATGGCGGTTATAGTAACAAGTGAGTTAGGTGTATTTAAAGTTGACAATTGAGTTGTGGATTGTGAGTCCTTATAGAGCGTAAATGGAGGTTGCTTAGGTTGCATAAGTTTGGGAATTGGCTATGGTGTGGTTATGGTTTGTCCAATTTTTAATGATTCTAGGTGGATGTGATGTGTTGGTGACTTTAGTGTTTTAGAACACTTTGAGGTTGTGGGTATTAAGGAGGGTAAGTTGGCTTAAAAAAAGGTTCTGATGGGGGGTGTTAGATGGATGAGTGGAGAAGTTGATTGATAATTATGTAGTCCTCTTCAAGGCCCTTTGGGAAGAGTCGTCTATTCGTGTGTGTCTCTCGGGAAGTTGGAGCGGGCATAGAGGAGCAATACCCATATTTTTGTCATTCTATACAAGCTTATGATTACACATCGAACCCTTTTTTATGATTTCAAGTCTGAAGTTTTAGCCCCTGTGTCATTCATATGCATTCATGTTTAAGTTAGCAAGTTCATGATGATTTCACACTTATGTAGAGGTTTTGAAAATGGTGTTTTAAAGTGTATTGTCGCATTCCTGTGGGGGCTGATCTCTTTATGATTACTCTTCCCTTGTACATTTCTTTCACATTCAGTGACGAATGTTCCCAAGGGGGAGATATTGAAACGATCCCAAAAAGTGTCCGAAAATATGCTTTGGAAGTGCCTATAATCGTAATTTCCATATATCTGAAAATCCATTCATTTTTTCGAAAATATGACTTCATATTCTTGTTTAGGGGGTCAAATTGAGTGTCAAATGGGTCTAACCCGAATTTTAGAGCAATCGTATCAAAATCCAAAAATTGCAATAAATGCTATTTTGGGGGGTCAATTTTGAAGGGGAATATCTCTTAGCACACACAGAGCTAAGTGGCCCAAGACCTACCAACTTAAGACCTTTGAATTAGCTTTCCAATGAACTTTGTTTCACCTTATTCTGAGTTCGGATGAAGGATTTACGCCCATTTTTGTAAAACTCATTCGTATAGAAAATGCAGATTTAATGCGTTGGGGACCAGTGTTAATTTTGGCCTTAGTTTTTGGATTTCGGTCCAAGAATTTCAAGTCTTGGGCTCAAGGGTTCCCATACGTATTTTTACCTATACTTAGCCTTACTGTTATCCTTATATAGTCCTCAATATTCCCCAATATCCTCTCAAATATTAGACTCATATTTAACCCTAAATTCAAGTCCCAAAACTCAAGTCCAATCTCAAGGATTTCTTTAAGGATCTCACCCAAGCTTCAAATCTCCATTAAAAGTCTTCTTCATAAACTTCATAAAAGCTAAGGTATATGGTGTTGAATTATTGGGTCCTTCCACTCATGGTACCTAAACCCTCTTTTTTTTGCTAATATTGCATGATTTAAAGTTGATTTTAGATGTGGGTCTTATATATTGAGAAATTTGCTACACACTGATTTTAGTTCGTGAAAGTATGGTTGTTTTAGCATGTTTTGAGCTCTAAATCTTGGATCTTATGTTGGATTTGATGAGGGGTTTAGATGCAAATGTGTTGGGAGTGTTGCAAGGTGTTGATTGATGGTTATACTACAAATATTCTTGCATGATTTCATCTCTAAATTGCATGGTCTTTTATCCCCATTACACACCTGCCAAGTGTTTGATATAATGTCCAGGTAGGGTTTCCTGAGCAATTAAAGGTTCAATGCATGTCTTATGAGTTTTACAGTGTTATGATAATTATATGATGATAAAATAATGATGGAATGATGATGAGATGACTGCATGCTTATGATGTATAATGAAGAGAGGAAGTGTAGGTATATGATCACTTTGTGGTGATGACAGGGATGTCTATATGAGTTGTTTTCATGTAGGAGTACCTATGGTGTTGCAAGTTGTTGTTGGGTTCTTATATTGTGTTTCTTGGGAAAATAAGTAGTTCTTTATCGATGATTTGAATGTAATGACTTGATGAGCTAGTTCTACGATCCCTATCGAAAAGGCCATGCCATAAGGTAGAATAGCTAATTGTGCCTACCAAAAAGACTATATCGCAAGGTATGGACACCTTACCGGAAAGGCTATGCCGTAAGGTAGAGAGACTAAAGTTTCCCACCGAAAATATCATATCCTAAGGTGTAGACATTCTATTGAAAAGGCCATGCCGTAAGGTAGAATGAATCACGTTTTTAAAGATGATATCGTAAAGTAGGGGACGTCTTATACTACTTACCAAAAAGACTATGTCATATGGTAGGGGTATTGATAACACTCTCCAAAAGGTTATACCATAAGGTGAGTGGGGGTCATTTGGCCCATTTCACGAAGGTTGGTAGAAAAGGGTTTGAGTATGTTTCTCATGTTGAGGTTATATCTGTTGATAAAGATTTACTAGCATCTTTTACCTTAAGCATTGAGCATACATGCCATATTGATGTTATGACTATCCTTTGCTTATAATTATGCATTTTGATTATGTTACCTATCTCTTGCTAGTATTGCATCCCACATACTTAGTATATTCAAACATACTAATGCATATTCTATGCCTATATGATGTTACCATGTAGGAACCGGAGCTCCTATTGATTCTACACGTGGCTAGACAGATTGTTCAAGTTTGCCTTGGCGAGTCCTCCATTCTGGGGACAATGACTATTATCTTATGTTATGTATTAAGACTCTCTGTCATTTATTGTATACTTATGAAAATGAGAGTGAGCCCGGTTGTTTTGTCTTGGCCCTGACTAAGTATGTATGTTTAGAGGTACTGTCGGACAAGTTATGTATTATGTTTGAGGTTTGACTCATCTAAGTAATTTAAGTATTAAACTCTCTCTCTCTCTCTTCTCTCCCCCTTAGTCCCAATTCCCTTTGTTCATGTTTCTTATGTTGTTTTATATTGCTTCCGCAACCAAGGATGTGTAATGATGTGCTATGATGCTTTTTTGGGGTTCCATCAGGTTCCCCATTCGCCGGTCTTGTCTAGGCCCTACGCTTGGGTCGTGACATTTTGTGATATCATTGACATTTGCTCCCCTTTTCTCTCAATTTTCCCCTCTTTTTCAACCAAACCTCCCCAATTTTCAAACAAATCTGCGACACCCTTTTGGATTTTCAAGTACACCCATGAGTTTGTCCTTTTCTTTGATAAACTAAGGAATGTTTTCTCTCACTTTGGTCTTGAATTTTTCCTCATGAGTGAATTTTTGAGTGGGTTTGCTTGGGTTGCCACTTTCTTTTTATCTTAACATAAAATTCTCAAAATTCTTACTATGTGTTATGGATTTTTGGACATGAGCTTCTAATATTGATTGGTTGTATGAGCGGGCAGAATTTTAAGGAAGCGTAGGTTGAAATTAGGTTAATTTTTTTGGTTGAATTCATTGTGATTGCATATCATTTGCCTAATCCTTTGTGCTTTCCATGTTTTCCCATAGGTTTGGCAGTTTATAGGAATTTGAATTGCTTGGACACTGTTTCTACATGCCAAAACATTTGAAGCATGAAAATTGTGGCCTTTAGAGTTGTTGTTTATGAATTGTTGGGTAGTTATTTTGTCCAATTATGCCTAATTGTATGGAATCGGTATGTTGGATGTTTTAGAGGGCAACTGTGGTGTGAAACCATGAGTGGGGTAGGTGTCGTAGCACGTCAAGTGCTTTTTAGGGGTTGATTTTGAATACATTGGGGATGATAGTTGGTTGCTAACTAGGAAAGTTAGAGTACCCATTGTCATAAAGCTCGAGTTCATAAGGACCATAGGCATATATTCGGACTGAGTTGTGCAGGCATGCAGAGGTGCCTAAGGAGCTACTAGACTACATGCCCTGAATTGAGGCACCCCTCAATTGTGTTACTAATATCAAGGGGCTGGATGCCACATTTGGGCCGATATTCACCACCCACGAGAGGGCATATAGAGATGATCTGATCATAACCCACATGTACGACTTAGAGATGTTGCATCACAGGATTGCTGGCCAACCTTCCACCGATGCTGAGGTTCAGCAGGTCGAGGTTCAATACCCGCTTAATGATCATGCTAATGCGGTATTAGGCATTGGGCCTCGTTTCGTTGACAAAGTAAAGGATGATTTCCTCATGAACCCGAGCATACCAGGGAGACTTCTAATGATAAGGATGATTATGAGGTAGCTAACGAGCCATCCTGCATGTGTATGGAGCCCCGACAATTCCTGCACTCGACATGGA
Organism: Solanum clarkiae; assembly: GCA_011800125.2. NCBI lineage: Eukaryota > Viridiplantae > Streptophyta > Magnoliopsida > Solanales > Solanaceae > Solanum > Solanum clarkiae. The sequence goes on from JAABOM020060051.1 coordinate 6,823, forward strand.
GGATTGAGCACCTGACTCCCATCATCACAGGTTTTGGTATGTGTGAGCACTAAGGAGAATGCTATGTCTTTTAAGTGTGATGGGGGTTATTTCTACTGATTATGCTACTTTATTTTATTTTTCTAGCCATACGTAAAGTCTAGCCTGTGCTTTTATTTTTGGTCTTGTGAAGACAGCGCTTTGTTTCTGTTTTAATTAAATTAGGTTATAAATAATTGCATGTTATGATCTTTAATTTAATTTCAGTGGAAATGTGATTGTCTTGGATGATGTTGAATGTTTTGCATATGCTGATGAATGTTCGCATGTGGATATCCTACTTTTGATTATTAATAGTTAAGAGACGGGGCTTTATAATGGATTGATGATGACCGTCCTAAGGGTATTCGTCAATGTATGTCTCACATATAGTGTTGGTAGATGTTATTGGTGCAATGTTGCATAGTGGGCTTAATTGTGGAGAAAATTAAAAATTTTGAGTGGCCCACATTTGCAATTTATATCTATGTATGCACGCTTAATATTGAACTCATGTGAATATATGTCATGGTTATATTATTATTGGTCCTTTAATGAAATTGTTCCATGAGTGTGTGAGCTTATTTGTATGTCCATGTTGCGATAATTGCTAGAATTCACCCTATATGTGGATTAATTAGTTAGAAGCAAGACTTGAAGGATAAGATCTAGGAATTTCTTATGTAATCCCATCTTAAACCTTCTTTTTAGCCAACCTTACCTTATGCATCCCTTTTGAGCCGTAGCCTTGTTTTTTGAATAACCACATTTTAAGCCAAAACCCTTTTGTTGTTAAATCATGATTTGGATCCTAATATACTAAGAATTTTAGCATGGAAAGATTTAGGAAATAAAGCTTGAAAAGGTACCCCTTGGATAGGCCTTGTTAGTAAAGGAAAATAATTCTTTTTTGAAAATAAGGGACCCAAGGCCCACCGAATTGACACCCACTAAGGTCCAAGTGAAAGGCTAAGTAGGTGCATCACCTACTTGATGAATTATGACACAAAATAATGGAGAAAGTTGGCCAAGAATGGTCCTTTTAAAAGGGGGTTAAAACCAGATCCTTCAAGTCATTGAACATTGGAAAAAAAATCAAATTCTTCTAAGTTTCTCTCCTTGCTCTCTCTTGACTTTATGAAGCATTCCTAATGAATATTTTAGGTTCAAGAAGAAGCCCTCACTCTTTAAGGTTAAAGGTAAGTAAAATTACTTATGGATTTAGTATAAGTTGTGTATGAAAAAGAAGAGAAGTATGTTAGTTACGCTTGTGTGTAAATATTGGAGAGCATGTGTTCCAAAAGATGTTGCTCACTTATCTTATTTATTGAGTGACTTTTCTATTATTAGTTGGCTTAGTTATGAAGGTAGGTTGAAGTTCTTAACAAGGTTCAGGTCAGAACGTTAAATTAAGGTTGTTGCACTATCCTTATTTTCCTTACCAAATGAGTTATATTATGATATCTTGAATATGCTTGTAGCAAGAAATCGCTGGTTGATGATTGGAGATTGTGGTATCACGTCCCCCATCTATCTTGGGACTATTTTGGTGTGTCAATAGGTCTAGAATAGTTTGGTTAATTTTGTAAACAATGTGAATTGTTGATATATAAATATAGGGAAAGGGCATAATGTTGCACTATCTAATTGCGCGTTATGTGGAGTTTTTATATGGTCTACTTCATAAACTATTGGAGGCATATTATGGATCTAAAACAAGCTGTATATGCAATATATATGGACATGTGTACAAGACAAATAACATTAGAGTGGGAAAGGTTGAAACAACACCCTTGGATTGATAATTATGAGCTTGTTGCCCGAACGTTATTTTTGGGTGAGATTGGACTGCCAAAACATGCTTATTAGCTACCAATAGTAGTTATATAACACTCTTTATTTTTAGATAAATATTTGGAAGGAAAGGATGTTACTTAGAGGTAATAACAAGGTGGTACATCAAGGTATGTAAAGCTACTCGATTTCCTATTATTTGGCATGAAGTCTAGATTCTTCCATGGAATATAGAGGCACTTAAAACCTCCAACATAACTAATATCCTTGTCTCCACTTTTTAAAATGTCTATATATTGCAATATATAATTATTGTCTAGTATGCATGTATACTTTGGATAGCAAGATACATGAGTTCTCTTTTTAGCTAAATAAAGTTCATGTGTAATTTTATCTCCTACGCATTTCATTAATTGTATAACCTACTCTCTTCATTGTGGTATTGTCTCAAATGATTATATAATGTTAATTGTTATCTATAGTCCTACAACTCAAAATGTTATGACCACCAAAAGAATCATCTAACGTGTAAATGAAAGATAAAGTGAGGTTGCTTATTGATGGGGTGGTACCCCAGGGTTGGAAAAATCACCTAGCATGGGTCAATCCCAGTATTACAGGGATATACAAGTGGTGAAAGGGAAGCCTAGCTTGGTTTGATATCGATATAAATTTATCACTTACCACCTAATCGTTTATATTATATACAACGCGCAGATTGTAAAGTAAATAAAGATAAAATAATGAAAAGGACATAAAGTACACGAATCCACAAAATGAATAAAGATGGCTTTTATCCTTATTGTCATGCATGATTTCATTTGAGTTCTTATCTCACATATAGTACTTCTTGCCTTACATATTCAGTATACTATCTCATACTAATTTCACTCTCTGGGGACTTGCATTTTACTTTGCAGGTACAGGATCTAGTAGATCTTTCCAGTAAGAGTACAGGATATCCAGTTGCTATTAAAGCGGTCCAGGTTGCTTCGACATTTTTTTGGGTCTAGAACATATATTTTTGTATTGTATAGTAGCTAAGCATGAGAAGGGGGTCCCGATCTTCATCATATAGTGTTCCTCATCTAGTGGATTTGTAGACTACGTAAAGTAAAGTATGGTCATATCTCATATTCTAGACATCATATGTCCAACGGCCTAATCATATGTATTTCTTTTTTGGCTTGTTATTACTGTCTACATTTCTAAAGGCAAGTTTAGTTTGGAAGTACACTATAATGTTCATAGATAGTAAAGGATTACAGGTTGGTTCTCCAAAGCCTTTTGGTAAGGGGTGTTAGTCCATCTTAATGCAATTTTGGGCACGACAAAAGTGCAGAGTGAGGTTATCCTAGTAAGTCTACAAGTTATGTCTATGTAGATTCTTGCTTACGGATATATTGTGCACCACATTTTTATGAAAGAGGCTACATGGAAATTTATGGTTGTCACTTTATTTTAATTATTTAGATTGTTCCATAGAGCCAAATGTTGTAGGTGGATTATGTCTAACCTCTAGATTATTTTGTATAGTAAGTGTACCAGAAACAAGGAAACACAAAGGCAAATGGAAGGAAGTAGAGTGGTATTTGGTGACATGAATCGTATTAGACAATGAAATGAGGCTCAAGATGAGTCTTTATCACAAACATCTCCAACTCCTCCATCTCCTGATAAACCAGGAAGTAGTGAAATTCCCCCAGAACCACCTACTGATGCTACCGTGCAAGATCTAAGAGATGCAGTCCAATTATTGACTCGTATAGTTATAGGACAAGGTCAAAGACAAGAAGTCCCAGCTACAAGTGAAGGTAGTGCAAATAGGGAAGCTAGCATAAGGATATGTGATTTCCTTAATTTAGAACCTCCATTATTTACTGAGTCAGATCAGAATGAAGATCCATAAGAATTCATCGATCAGATCCAATGCACTTTGGATTTTATATATGTAACTGGTACAAAAGTTTTTGAGGTAGAAACATAAGGTTGAAAGGTATGTCTATACTATGGCGTGAAGCTTGGACACAATCTAAAGGTACAAATGCACCTTCAACTACTTTGAAGGAGTTCAAAAAGGTATTTCTTGACCATTATTTACCATAAGAGATCCGAGAGGCCCATGAAGATTAGTTCCGAACTCTCCATCAAGGGAATATCAGTGTGAGAGAATATAGTCTCCAATTTAATTCCCTATCCAAGTGTGCTCGTAATTTATATGTTACTATGGAAGATAGACGTCATCAATATGTGGATAGATTGGATTCATATCTGGTTAGAGATTGTACCATTGCTTCTTATTGAATAAAGATATGGATATAGCAAGGATGCAAGATTTTGAATGCACATTGGAGGATCACAAAGCAAAGGAAAAGGACACAAGAGTTAGAAAGTGGGCAGTCCAAAAGGGAAAGATATATAGGGAAGTTTACACCATCTCAAGGTGAGTTTAGGCCTTGGTTTTGTAATAGAATGCATAGGCCATCATCTTCTTATTGTGCAACTAGTGCTCCACCATAACTTTAAGTGTCTAGAAATAATCAGTTTCGGCAAAGGAGTGAAGGCCTTGTGTATCAACAATGGGATATCTATCAAGCCAATCGATGTTGCCTAGGCAACTTCATAACCAATATTGGAGGAGTTATTTAGGTACTTGTCACATTTGGAAAGATGTGTGTTATTGGTATGGTATGCCAGGGCATATGATAAGAGATTATCCAAGAAGACGCATGGGTGATATAACACAACCTATTGGATCAACTGTTGCATTATCATCATTAGTGCCTCTGTTAGGTAGATGTCAACAAGTTCCTACAGGTTGTGGTAGAGGTATTAGATGGGTAGGTAGCTTTAGTGTAGTCCAAAATCGCACATATACTTTAGGGAGTCGAAAAAATTGGAAGATCACACAACGTAGTTAGAAGTATATCTATATTTCCACATAATGTGTATGCATTAGTTAATCCCAATTCCACACTATCATATATCACTCCATTAGTTGTTGGGGAGCTTAAACGAATACCTAAATTAATGAACAAACCATTTGTAGTATCTACACCTATCGGTAAGTCTAAAATGGCCTATCACTAATGTATAGTAATTGCCTGTGACCATACACATTAACGAACCTCATTAAGCTAGAAATGGGGGAATTTGATACTATAAAGGGCATGGATAGGTTGGCTTCTTGCTGTGCCATTATGGACTACCGAGCTAAGAGAGTGTTCTTCCATATTCAAAATGAGGCGGTCCTTAAATAGGAAATGTTGGATCACCAAGGGGTAAGTTTATCTCTTATTTTAAAGCAATAAAGATGATGTCAAAGGAATATATGTATATATATATGTGTATGTGTATATATCATCCAATTAGTGTAAGAGATGTGGAGGAAGTATCACCAACCCATTTAAATGTTCCAATAGTGAATGAATTTATTGATGTGTTTTCTAAAACGCTTTTAGGTTTATAGCCCAAGGATGATAGTAAGAAAGGCCTAAAGACATCATAAACTCTTGGATACTTTGGGCCCAAAACAAAGTAAGAAAAGTTGGCAAAATAGGGAGCCCAAGTCC
>JAABOM020060052.1:0-47259 GCA_011800125.2 Solanum clarkiae
TCACATATTTATTTTTTTTATTTTTTAAGCAAAACATCTTTTCAACATAAAATGAGATTGGAAAAATAACACAAATGGTTTTGATGTGCTGGAAGAATTCAATTAGATTGAAAATAATAATAAGTTAGAGTTAGACAAAACATCACAATCAATACAACAAAATGTAAGAAAGAAATATACACTATTGGGCCAGCATGCCCAACAAACTGCTGCTGCTCCAGTGGGCTTGACCCATTTTGCCCGTGATATACACTTAATATATATCAGATGTATATTAGTGTATAATATATACACTAATTTTAGCTTCTTATCCTCAAACTATTTCCAGGCCAACTCAAAAGGACGATGTACCTCCAGGCTCCATGCAATGCAAGCAATAGGAGAGCAGCCCATTTAGGACTCCAAAATGATTTACATGCAACGAGACAAATGAATATGGATTAGTGTATGTAAAGACCCTATGAATAGTTAAACGGGGAAGGCGGTAAGCTTAGAAGAATAAATTGACCCCATATAAAGAGAAATATTGTTGTGATGTAATAGAACTACCTAAACAATAGATGGATTAATATATAACTTCAATATAATTATAGAACACATGAAACCTGAAATACTAAACTTAGAGGACGGATTTTCCAACCTCTCTTACGCCTAAAACTAGACATTTACTAAAATTTCCTGCATAACTCAAACACGTAATAGATTTAAATGGGGAGGGAAGTTAACAGAACATGAACAACTACTAGGCTGCTCTAATCACTTTCATTTAAGAGTAACAATAACCAGGTTAGATATGTAGCTGAAATGTTGACATGCTGATACAATTGACTCCCAAAATGAACCAGATATGGAAAACTAAAACCAAATCCACTCAACGAAAGGGTATCCCAGATACTGGTATGAAACAAAAAAAAAACAGAAGCAAGAATATGGGGGCAAATTTGAACCAGAAAAGCGAAAAGAGGATGACATATTCATGTGGATTTGAAACCATCTCAGCCAAAGTCTATAACTCACCTTAAAGGTTTAATAATTAGCACACTAAAATGGTGAAGAAATGGGACTGATGCAAAACATTAATGGGAACTTCATATAATAACACACAACAGTTTCAACTTATTCTTTTTTTCTGTTTTATAGGAAAACTGAGGGTCATGCTAGCAAAAGAAATGAGAGTTGACATCATGATATTCAAACTTCAAACAATGAACATATTCCAAAGTCAAAATAGGTGTTAAACAGAGAAGGGAAGTCATAGAACAAAATATTCATCTCGAACTGATAGCTTGAACAAAGGACTTGGACATATTGATATCATATTTACTAAAACAAAACGAAAGGAAATAAAATTTTTGTGACAAAAGCATATGCAAAACTCAACTGAATACCATACTGTCTACATTCACGCAGGGGAAGCAGTGGATACTCGGAGACAAGAAGATAATGCCCAGAAAACACAAGCTGGAATATACTAAATCTCAAACTAATACATATTAGCCAGGCTATATTCAAAGAAAGTGGGCTGACAGCATCACAAGGAACCAAAACCATCCTCAAGCGAATTATAGTAAACTAGCATTTGAACATTACAATATGTATTTGGGAAGCGAAATCATTTCGACATTAGCTTCAACTCTTAAGAAGCTCAACAGAAAATAGAAAGAGCAATAGCAGTATTCTCAGTCAGTACCAATTTTAAGCTCAACTGTCAATCGAATAGAAAACATGAGAACGGAATCATTTTGACCATATAACATTTGAAAACAACTCGAAATCAATAGGTAATATAGGCCACTGAGACTTGAATGAGATTAAGAACGATTTAATGACAGCTAAAAACAATAGTCAAGCAACGAACCACAGCCCCTACTCACAATAACAGAGGAATTTCAGTCAAGACGAACAAAGACACAAACATAACGACTTACGACATTCGCATTCTGGACTAAGTATATGAAAACTCGAAATAAAAAATAAGATTAAGATATTACCTTTGTCGGGGCAGTGAACTGAGGCGACGAGCTTAATAGTGAACTTCGATACCACCAAAGAGCTCGTTTCAAACTCTTTGACTCAAAGAACAGATGTTCTGGTTTGAATCGCTTCAATAATAGTGATGGCTATGTGGAATATGCTGAGGTTTCAAATTGATGACTTCTTATGCTAGGATTTTGAGGATTTCACTTACCGCCGCTGAATCTTTTCTAGGAATTTTTCAATTTCTAAAATCGCCCCTTTGCTGGGATTTTCATACTATTGATGGCTAACCCCTAAAACTAAGAAGAAGAGGGATTATATAGGTAGAAATTAGGGCGAAAATGGGGGGAATTAGATGGGTAAATTAGGGATCTTGAGGATCTATTTGAATTCAAAACTCAAATTCGATCCTTAGGGACAAGAAAGTCTCTGAGATTTGATCCTGAATCTTCAATGGATTGAAAGCCTACCGTTGATTGAGGGATTGAAACGCGTTTGCCGGATTTGGCATTTCTGGGTTCGTCTGGTGAACATTGAGGGGAAAATGGAGAAGAAGAAGGGGTTATCGGGAAAGGGGAAAGCTTGAAGGAGAGGAGAAGAAAAAGAATTGGGGGCGCGTGACCCCCACGCGCCGGATTATTTTTTTATTTTTTTTTTAAAATATTGTTTAAAAAGTCGTTAAAAATAAGAAAAAATCTCAATGACTAATTTCATACCACGGAGGGTAAAAATTAGGTGTCAACACTCGATACTCCTCCCAAGACTCAATGCTCATAAGACAATTAACCCAATCAAATCATCTCAATAAACTCATCTCAAATCAGCCTCATGGAGGCATTTATCATTCAATCAGTCCCATGGGGAATCTCATCGTCTCCTCAATCAACATCTTAATCAATAGCTCAAGGCTTAGATCAATATTTAGGGATTAATCAAATGGACAAATCATTGAAGTTCATTTATGGAGACTCAAGGGATTATCAAGTTCTATCAATTCATCATCATTCTCAGATCACAATCATAATCGACATTCTCAAATCAAGGTTCTAGACAACATTCGTAAGTTTATTCATACATGCTTTCGAAAATAATCATGCAGGATTATACAATATCTCATGAAAAGTATTCAATTCAAGAAAAAAGTATATGATGATCATCAACATAAGAAAATACATGTAATAAATATAATTTTCAAGAAATCCTATCAAGAGTCATGTATGCAGACTTATGAACTTTTAACTCTCTCCTAAGACCATCTATGGGGCACATCAGAGGACAATCTCATGCTTTTGATTTATCCTTACATACCTGGGATGAAGCTAACAACAATCCACTTGAAGGATTTACCTTCGAATTCTCCAATCTCTGCTTCTCTCTTCTCTTCTCTCAAGCCCTAGTCTTTCAGGTGATTATAAAAAGACTTAGATTGGGGTTTTTGACCCTTTTTATGCTCAAAACAACCTATTTTGATTGTGTTTTGAGTTTAGGAGTGGTTGAAAAATGTCTGGAATGCCCCTCATGAATTTCTAGAATACCTTTCACTATGGGAAAGCGGGTTCACGTCGCGCCCAAGGGTATGTTTTTCTGAAAATTTTTCAAACGAGTTTTTCAATCTCTGTCAATTGTTTTTTTAAAAAAATAAGTGTAGGTCCGCTACAGAGGCACAAATAAGTGTAGGTCCGCTGCAGAGGCACACAATCACTATTTTTCGTTTAGGATCAAAATATTATATTTTGATCCGGTCGCCCTAAAAATTGATTGAGACTATTTTCCCACTCAAATTTTGATGCTGGTCAGTAATCTAGTCTCGTACTTGCAAAAGAAGCATGGAAAGACACGTTATGTGCACGTCTCTACTCTACGGATATTTTGATAATTTTACCAAATGTTACATCTTCATAATTGAGTTCTTTCTAAATGAGTTCGTCTAAACACTGATCAGAGTGTTTGAGTTATAAAATGAGAATTGAGTTAATTAAGATGAGGTAAAGTCCCTGAAAGCGATAGAGGACTATGAGTTTGTGTTAATGAGATTATAATTGAGTTGAGATGAGAAGTCTTATGAGCATTGAGTCTTGGGGAGGATTATCGAGCATCGAAATGAGCAAGATAAGAGCAAGTCCAACTCACACTTATTAACTTTGTCGCCAAGTATAGGAGTGGGCTAAGTTTAGTTGGAGTCGGATAAGTTCCTATCTTGACCGCTAGGTTCCATTAGAGTCAGACAAGTTCCCACCTTGAGGGCTAAGTTCCATTAGAGTCTGACAAGTTCTCATCCTATGGATTAAATTTCGTTAGAGTCGGATAGGTCCTCACCTTATTATCATGAAAAGCACTTAATATGTTAATTTCCTTGATCTCTTGTGTGTCCTAGGTATTCCGTACCTGGATAGTATAGAACGGCTGTGGCAAAATCAATGAGATTGTTGTACAATCACTAGCTCATAAGTGATTGTTGTTGGATAAGAGAAACTCCTCAAAAGTTCCTACCTTGAGTAATTTGAGTTGTGTTGATTTTAGTTGAGTTCCACTGAGTTGAGTTGAGTTGATTAATGAGGTTGATTGATCTTGATGGATCACTTGTCTACTCTTTATTCTGGATTTGGATAGAAATTTGACATTCTAATTGACTATTATTTTGAGTTTGATGTTATTTTTATATTATTCTGCCTATTTTTGTTTCATTCAACTATTTTACATACCAATATATTCCATGTACTGATATTACATCTGCACTGCATCATTTTATGATTTGAGCATCGTTGTGGTACGTACTAGAGATCATCAATAGGTGCATTGTTGAGGATCTGAGCATTCAGCTGAGTTGGTGAGCCTTCTTAATATCACAGGATCATTCTTTATTTTCATCTTGCTTATTAGAGTTAGACTTTGAGTTATCTTTATTTTATTTTGAGGTAGACATGGGTCTGTCATTGATACCAATTTATAGTGATAGAGGCTTCATAGACCAGAGTCGAGTATTGATGTTGAGATTTATGAGCTAGTTCCTTTCTACTAACCCATTTATCTTTTGAGATATTAGATTTGCCCATTTATCTTCTTTAGTCTCCACTAATTTTCTAGAGTTATATTTAACGAATTGATGTGATGAGGCCAAGTGGTTCGCTTGATGACTAGCAATATTCTCCGAGTGCTGGCCATGTCTACGGTACCCTCCCGAGACGTGACACTTTTAAGGTAATACGATATAGATATAGATAGATAGATTTAGATATAGATATAGATAGATTATAATATAATGTGCAATAAAAAAGAAGATTTGAAAGAAATAGAAGATGTAGGGAATTATTCAAGAAATTTTTCGTGTTCTATGAAAAATACAACAATAGAAAAATAAAGCGAACAATTCAAAGATTACTTAATTTTGTGAAAGAAATACCAATAAATCTTAGAATCAATAAGCAAAATTAAAATTTATATGAAAAAATTATCTTTGACTGTAGATATAAATTTATTCTGGATTGGAAAGAGAATGCACAAAAGACTGCATAGTGAAGGAGCAAAAAAAGGGTACATATATATATATATATATGCTTACGAAATAATTAATAAGAAGGATGATTGTGGTGGAAGAAGCCAATGAAAAAAATTGGCTGGACTATTTGCCAAAGAGGAATATAGAGGGTGAAAAATAGAAGATAGAGAAAAATAATTATTATGTTTTATATTTTTAAAACATAAATAAATAAATTAAAATTACTAAATAAAATACTATTTGGTAACATATAATAGCATGTTAATATTACCGGATGATGTAAGAATCTTGTAAATTGACAGTTCAACCAAGTTAAACTCAAACCAAAATATGGGTATTTTATGCCAAAAAAGAGTTGTTTACCACGTGTTGACCACAAGTTGACCGTGGTCATGAATGATATTGGTGTGAGTTGTTTACCACGTGTTGACCGCGAGTTGGCCGTGGTCAACTCGCACCAATATCATTCATAACATAATTTTAATCCTTGAAACTCATTTAGATTCCTATAAATATGAACGGGTGGTGTAAGTTGATTGTGACATATTTTGGAACTAATGAAATCGTCAAAATTTGAATGTGAGATCTTCTTGATTCGAAATCCAATAAATCATAACAAAACTAACTTTAAGCTCAAAAAGGCTAACACGCCCTCAGCTCAAGAAGGCCAACACGCCGTCAGAACTTTCAAAAATATGACAAAGCTTCTCTTAGGTTGAAAATCACCTCTTCAATTTAACGTAATCATCAAAATTTCGATTGAAGCATCCAAATTCAAAACATTGACTAAAGTCAAATCTTTATCAAATTTCAACCAAATTTCCAATTTGGGACCTCAAATCCACGAAACAACACCTAATCAGATTTTGAAAACTCTCCCAGATCAATTTCCATGTTCTAGAACTAATGGAATTGACAGAATTCCATTTCGAGACTAGAAATTCCAAATGATATCAAAATTCACTTTTAGAATATTAAACAATTAAAACTCAAAAACTCCCAATCACAAGTGTGCCAATTAAGACTTCGGACTACTAATATGAGGGATAAAATTGTAGGTTCTCAAGAATTTACAAAAATGACTATTGAGGTCATTACATCATCCACCACTAAAATTCATGTTCATCCCTAAACATAAGGTAAAAGAGACAATCTTACTTGGTGTTGCAAAGACTCTGAGGTACAAATTGCAAAGTCCATAATTTGCTTTTCCAAGGGAACCATGTTTGGAGGACCTTACTATCATAATGCACTACGAAGAATTAAACTCCAGAACCAAGATGGAGACGTATTCACAGTCAAGGTTATCTCTAAGTCAAGAACTAACCCATGAATCAACCTAATTCGAAACCCATTAAAGCCAGGAGAAATCTGATCCAGCCACCAAATTTCAAACTTGAAAAAGCACTGGAATCCTTAGCTATATCCCTTCCATCTACATAGTTCTCTACACGAACTTAAGTTGCACCAGCTTGAGCTTTAGATAATGCATATTCATTAAGAAGGATCCAATTTATATGATCTCGAAGAATAGATATCCAAGCTACCACTTAGCGAATAATACATCCAAGCTTACAAAATCTCAACCACCCCAATGAAATGCAAGAATAGTAGCTATGATTGTAGAAAACTCCTGAAACAATAAACTAGGCCCAGTGGTCTTCATAAACAACTACATGAAGGTAGAATAAGTCCTCATCAACTAGATAACTACCACAACTATCGAGAATCTGCAATTTTCCCATGGTAATTCCATCACACGCACTCTTGATAAGACTCATACTCACAATGCACTACTATACCTAGTTTACTTGAAGTTTTCTTGTCTTAATCGAAATGGTTCTCACCAAGAACCAATAATTCCTCAAGCATGAGCTATCTTATCTAGTCGTCGTCCTTCCTACATGCATGCGTTCACTTAAATGCCTTGGTTCGGGTAAAAGCTCTTCCAGTCATTTAGTTTCCACCAAATAGAATCCTCTAAACATCACTTCTTATTTGATCACCATCACAACTTAAAACATACTTATCTCATCAAAATTCATTATATTCACCATAGTTATAACACCCAACAACTCTATTCTTAGCATTCAAATTTTTTCATCGTAAGTATATAAACTTTAACCTAGTGATGTCTCACTTGGCCTTATGTTTTAAGTCTCATTCCTATATTTTTTTAAGTGTAATTGAAGTGGTTTAGGGTCATAAGAGACCTTTAGAACTTAGCTGAGTTCAAAACCTCCCTATTGATTAAGCTTTTCGCATTAGATTATTGAAAGGTCAACTTTTAATGACCATAACTCTTAGAACATAAAGGATTAGGTGGCTAATGAACTATAAAATTGAAGGTCTTTGATTCCTCTTTCCAATGCCACCAAGATGCCTCATTTGGAGTTCAGAACAAAAAGTTATTACCATTTTAGTGAAGACTGTTAGAGTAGAGTTTTTTGGATCACCATCTACGAAGCCTGATTTACGGGTCATATTGATTTGACGACCCATACTCCCAACTTGCAAAAAGGGTCCTCTAAGTCAGATTTTAAGTCCCCAATCATACTAACCCAAGCACAAATATTATAAGCTTCTATGAGTCATAATTGGGGCTCCTAAATTAAGGTCCAAGACTCCAAATCTCACCCTAGTTTCTACGAATTAACTTCTACAATCCGTATTTTAAAAATGAAATATAAAAACATTTTATTCCTTAGCAGTACCTTAGGAAGGATTATTTTTGTCCTTTCACATCCTGCTAAGCCTTAACTTGGCGATTTTACTCCTAATTAGGTCCCTCAACATTACCATTTAACCTCATCAAGCTCAAACATTTTCTCAATACATAGAACAAGATTTCATGTGGAGAAAATCTAGGGTTTTCAAGAACCTTCTTCAAAGACATTCAAGGATCTCATTTTTCCAATTTTACATCCTTGCTACACCTAATTAAGTCCCTCAACATCACCATTAAACCTTATTATGCACAAACGTTTTCTCAAGACATAGAACAAGATTTTCAAGCTAGGGTTTTGAAGAACCTTCTTAAAAGTTCTTCAAAAATCTCATTCTTCAAAGTATGTAAGGCTTCTCAAAGTGATGGACTAACTTCATCCTTGAAATGCCCCAAAAATATGCCATATCTCAAAATCCATACGTGATATCAAAAATTTGACTTCATATTTCCGATTAGGGGACGAAAGTGAGTGGGAAATGGGTATAACCCGGATTTTAGAGGATCCTTAGCAAAAAATAATTTTCCCTAATTTCCAAATTCCGAAGAGCATCTGCGACCTGCCGCGATGCACCAGGTGTGCTGAGCAGTACAATTTTGTCCTTCATGTTAGGTCCACATCGTAGACCAGATGCGGACCAATTCAACTTTTTCCTTAATTTTTCCTATTCACCGAACGACTTTGGGGTCATAGCCCCATGCCCCCTTAAATGTGAAATGACCCATACTTAGCCACTTTTTAACTTTATATCACTGAAAACACTCACAAAAATCTATCCAAGACTGAACCAAATATTTCATACCAAATTCAAGCATTTCAAGCTTAACTTTGGAACTTAAGGATTCACTTAAAGCTCTAAGTTTCCTTCAAGCTCATCTCAAGAAAGCCCAAGTTTGAGGTATGTGGGTTTCATCCATTAGGTCCTTTCACCCATGGAGTCCAATCCTCCTTTTTATGAAAATTGCATGATTTCAAGTTGTATTACTTATGGGTATCTCTTATTAAGATATGATCATGAATTATGTTGGGATTTTATCAAAGTATTGTTGATTATGCATGAGTATCTATTTTAAACTTACGATATGAGTTGATCTTTGTCTATTGAGACTATGCATATTTTGATCTATGATACTATGATCTATTATGAGTTTTCATGATAGTTTCAAGGTACCCTACATGAGGCTTTTAAAACGTATTGGTGGGTTGATTTGCATTAAGTTTTCTCATCTTATTTCACTCTTGAATTGCGTGATTTTGAACTAATATCATGAACCCACCAAGTGTTTGATAAAATGTCAAGACAAGAATTCTCAAGTTATTGATGATCTATTTCATGATTTACAAATGAAGTGACTATGATGATTAAGGGCTTTCAAGTATGTATTGAATTCATGAATATTATCTATGATTTTAATTACAAGTTACAAGCTAAGCCCTATTTCAAGGTTTTTACCTCTTATGAGCAATTCTTGTTAAAGCAAAGGTTCATATATGATTATAATCTACTCTCATGTTCAAGTTAGGGTTACTACTAGAGGTCAAGCATGTTTCAAGAGATACTCATGTCATGTCTTCATATTTCTTACAAGATATAAAAGTTATGATTATTTCAAGTATTCTGAAGGATTTGACTTAGCACTGATTGAGGCTTAAGATGAGGGCTCGACTCAAGGGGTCCTTGTATAAAGTCTTCAGTCTCTAAACTATGTGGCACCAAAGGATTATGATTATTACCCTTGCTATACTAGTCAATCCATCTAGTTATGTTATCATGTTTAGTTTGCCTTGGCAAGTAGAACACACCCAGCCGGGGGGTGTCATGCCCGTCCACCTTACCGAGGGGGTGTCATGCATTGGATTCCAAGTTATAGCTACTTGGTATATGTCGGTTGAAGTCGCTTCCCACACATGTGTGTTATATACATTGTGCAAAATGAACGATATACAAACATGTTTTATTATAAGAATTGATCATGCTTGCCATATTGAGATTTATTTTATATCTATTACCTATGATTATGCATTTTGACTATATTGTCTTATATCTTGTTGCATTGCATCCTGCATACTTACTACATTCAAATGTACTAACACATACTTTAGCCTATATGATATTACCTTATAGGAACCGGAGATCCATAGATCACCCTCCTCCACGTGGCTAATACGATCCTTTAAAGCAAGCTTTGGTGAGTCCTCAAGTCCGAGGACACTATTTATATTACTCTTGCTATTTTTGGAGACTACTTTATGTTGAACACTTGTTACTATGAGAATGAGCCTGAAAAGTGTCTTGGCCCTCACTTTATTCAATATTAGAGGTGGTGTTGGATATTATGATGTACTTATGCTATGAGCTTGACTCTTTATGCTTTTATGAATATCAAGATTTCCCGTAGTCCTACTTCCATTTTTATTATATATCTTGCTATTGTTTACTTTGCTTCCGCGACCAAGGATGTGGTATTGGTATGTGAAGAGGCTTGTTTGGGCCCCTTTATATTCCCATTCGTCATGTGACGTCTAAGCCCTAGACTTGGGTCGTGAAAATTCTCACGGGCTATACCTAACTATAGTCAGTAAGATTTTAACCAAATCTTTCATGATTTTTGAGTTTCTCTTTTCCCTTTAGTATTACTTTAGAATCTATGTCGTTGAATTTATGATTCCTTACATTATTTGAGTTCTTGATTATTGTTCATGCTTACTTTTCACATGAACCCTAGTTTAGCGAGTAAAAGGATTTACATTGCTATGTGTTTCAAATTATTTTCAGTTAAAATAAAAGAATTTCAAAGCTTTGGAAAAGAAACGTTTTGAGGAAACTAGAGTAAACTAAGTGCATTGTGTGATTTCGAAAAGAACATGATTATATGTGGAAAAAAAAACATAGTACATTAGTCTTTCTCTTTTGAAGAAATATTCAGCCAATTAAAGTCCTTTTGTCATGACACAAGTCTAGGGCCTGGACGTGACACGGCAAATGGGGAACCAGAAGGGACGCCAAACAAGCCTCTTAGCATATCATTACACATCCATGGTCACAGAAGAAATTACATAACAATAAGAGACTAGAAATAAAGGCAAAGGGACTAAAGGAATCTTTCATAACTTAAAACACACAAGAGTCAAAGCTCATAACATTATTATGTAACTTGTCCAACAACACCTCTAAACTTAGACTTGAGTGGGGGCCAAGACACTTTCCGGGCTAACCCTCATAATAGCAAATGTCCATGGCAGTTCATCCTCAGGAAGTCTATAAGTCGGGTTGCAACTGAGGGCTCTTGTGAGCTAAAACTAGGATCTTGTAAACCCCGACTGCTACCTGGGGAGGCCACCAATTGAGTTAGCATAGTCATGGCTCCCCTAAACTCCGCCTGAGTAGTGGGAGCTTGATAGGGGTGATCAAGAGGCGACTGTGGGACCTTAATAGTCCTAGCAGGGTGTCCTCATCCCCTTGCGTCCATCTGAACTAGGGCCTCAAGTTGGGTGTTCTTAGTAGCTGGGGCTGCGACATCTCTCTTAGCGACTGTTCTCTTTGGCACCATTTTCTGTAAACGTATAATACATGAGTTAATGTGAGATTTCCATGGAGTGAGACTCTACCGCATGAATTTATATCATAAAAGAAAGGTAACTCTTCCTAATGTCCCATTGTCTCCTGTTAATGAAGTGTGGTGCACAACTCACCCATTAACTAGACTCTACTAGACATGGTTTCATAGACTCCCTAGGACACTTGAACTTTAGGCCTTGATACCAAGTTTGTCACACCCCGGGAGGGTACCCTAGGCGTAACTGGCACTCAGAACTATTGCTAATCCCCAAGCGAACCACCTAGTCTCATTGCATCTATTTAATCAATTCAATAGCGAAAGACAATGCAGAAATAACTAACTATCAGTGGGCTATCAACTTAATCCATCATGGAGAGTACGAAATAAAAGAAGAACTCAATAACAATAAGAAAATGGGGAAATAATCCCAGCATCAACTGTCAACTATCCATGTCTATGAAGCCTCTATAGTTAACCTCTAAGAAGGTACCATGACAGGCCATGGTTACTACAGTCGAATGAAATAACTCAAAATAAATGAAAGATATATATGTCCCTCGAAAGAAAGAGAGGACTCATCACGTCTAGATCACGGAGCTTTAGACCTTAACAGTTAGGCTGCTGAAGTCGTCTGTCTACAAAATTTGCAACATAAAGTGATGCAGCGCCAAAAGGGCATTAGTACGTGGAATTTACTGTTTGTAAAATGGGCTAAAGTAAACATTATACAATAACAATAGCTCATCAATCACTCATCCTCAACTCAAAGTAAGAAATAAGCTCTATCCCATCACTATCCATCAAGAGATCACACCATCACATCAACATCAAAGTGCTATCTTCGTGAAACCTATCTAGGAGTTTCTATAACCAACCTCCACCACCTATGAATTGGTGATAATACAATGAAGAGATATCGTTGCCACATATATCCAGTACCTTGCTGGGGGACAGGATGAGTGTATCGGGGATCCTAAAAGAAGTCTATCAACCCCTCTGTGGGACAAAGAAAACATCTGCTTTCACGGTCCAATCCTCTCATATGCTAGCCACGTAATTAATGAGTGTGAGTGGGACTGACTCTTAGCCATTTCGGTGCTAATACTCCTCCCAGGACTCAACATGCTCATAAATCTATCAATACATCAAGTATTTCCATCACACAACCCTTATAGGCAATACCACTCTGCTCATCTCATCATCTATCAATTTAAATAGTAAGGTTATTCCTTCAAAACTAAAGTTCGATCTCATCAGTCTCCAAGAACACTAATTCAATTAGTTTTAGTCATCAATATCCTCATCTTGGGACTTAGACTCCAACAATCTACACATTCAGATAATTAAGGCTCTAGACATTACCCCTAAGTTCATTCTTGAAGTATTAACCAAGGGGGATCATACAATTTAGGTATACAATCACACTGTGATGCATATGAACAACAAATAAAAGTATAATGATGATCAATTTGAGATAACATATAGAAATTAAAGATAATGTTCAAGAAATCACTACTCAAGACCCATTAACTATCAATTGTCAACCTACTACATGTATTGGGGGCACATGGAAGAACAATTCCATATTCTGCGGTAGCCTTTACATACCTGGGATGATGAATTTCTACCTTTCCTTCAAGAATTTGGCCCTAGACTAAAAACCCTCCTCATGCTCTTTTCTCCTTATCATTGTTTCTCTCGTTTAAACTTAGAGAATTATGGGTTTCGAAACCATTTTTGTAAGTCTTAAAAACACATTTTGAGACTTAAAAATGGGTTGGGAATGACCAAAATACCCTTCCCAAAATTAAAAGAAAAATCTTCTGAAAATTTGTACTGGTCCGTGGCGTGCTAGGGGCACGGACCAGTAAATTTTTGTGAATTTCTGAAATAATCCAATTCTAGCTGAAAATAATAAAAAAAGGTTAAGTGTGTCCCCGCTCCCCCTCCGCGTCACGCTAAGGGAGCGGATAGACACTGCTTTGGAAAGAATTGCCGAAAATTATTTTTCACTCCGGTTGCTCTTAAATGGGGTCGATGCCATTCTCCCACTCGATTTTCCACGATGATCGCAAATTCGGTCTCGGATTTTCAATTGGAGCTTTGGAAGACGCATTGTATGCACAATTACATTTTAGGGGCATTTCAGTAATTTTACAGAGTGTTACATAAAAAGACGATATTATTTAAAAGTGTCTTTTGATGAATGGTAAAAAGTTCAAACAAAATTTTGGAGGACCTTCATGCTTTTAATATAGTACTAGTCTCTTGGAACGTGCCTTGCATGTGTATATCAAGTGATGAAATATTACAAATGGGAAAATGACGTTTTTGGTCCTTGCATTATCAGGTAATTCCAATTTTAGTCCTTGTGATATTTGACTAAGTACTCTTGACCTTCAATTAACCAATGTGTGCTATTTTAGTCCTTTGACTAATGGATATCATCAAATTTAACCGACTAACAACTATTTGTAAAGGTATTTTGGGAATAATACAGAAATTCCCTTCTTCTTGAAAAAACCCTCCTTCTTGATAAGTCTTGCTTGATTATGATGATGAAACTTCATTGTAAAAGTGTTTTGGGCGTTTCTTGATGAAAGCCTACTACGAAAGGTTCTTTTTTACTTTCAGCTGCACCTGCACTTTATTTGAGGAATCCCCAATACAAAAACTACTACAAGATCTTTATAAACCAAAGAATGAGACTACTACTTCTACATACCTGTGAGCTTTTCAATCAAACCCAAAGAAACATGCTTCCATTCACTTTCTATGATCAAAATTCAAAGTACACATGAAAAAAGTAGTTTCATGGAACATGGATTGTTGCTTGATTCAGCAGAAACAAAGTCATGAAGATTGTTGAGTTTTGTCTCATCAAAAGGAACCTTTGGATGTTTAGCATCATGGTGGATCTGCATAGACTTGACATCAAGTGCAGTCACTTTGCATAGCGGGCACTCGAACTTTGCGTATCCACCTTCATCAATACCAGACCTATTGGCTAATCTAGCCTTGCCACCACCACTGTTGGTCGTTGCTGATTGATCTTTGTAGCTAATTCTTTTACAGTGTGCTTCTTTGGCTTTGCTTTTAAGAAGGAAAAAGATGTTTGCAAACTTTGCATCAAAACTAGCAAAAATATATATGTTAGGAAGTATGAAGTTGGAAGTATAAACAACAGAAAATAGAGATGTTGGAAAGTATGAAGAAGAAGAAAAATAGATAGGTGAACGTGTCCTGAAAGTATGAAGTTCGAATCGGATGAAGAGAATAATATTTGGGAAATTGGAAGGAATTGGCAAGGGAAGCATACAAGAGTAGAGGAATTGGCATGTGGGCAACATAAAAAAAATCAAATTTATATGTTATTCCCAAAATGTCCTTGCTAATAATTGTTTCTCCGTTAAATTTGATGATATCCATTAGTCAAATGACTAAAATAGCACACATTAGTTAATTGAAGGTCAAGAGTACTTTGTCAAATATCACAAGGACTAAAAATATAATTACCTAATAATTCAACGACCAAAAATGCCATTTTCGCATTAGAAATTTATAAAGAAATATCAATAATAAATTTTAAGTAAATTAAGAATATGAAGGAAATAACTATATGTAAGTTTTTATAAATGACATATATGTTTGGTTGCATGGTCATTTGTTTATTGAAATCTTACTTATATTAACTCGTGAATTTGATCTAAATTTATTTTTATTTTTTGTTATTAAACTATGATATGTTCTATGAAACAATTATTCAATGTTACGAGCAGAATGAGTCTCTGCCATATTTAGGAGTCTCCTCTATGTTTAGGACTCATGTACAAGTATAAGATATTCAGAGAAATAAAGGAAATGTACAAGTGAGGAAGATCTACACCCAGTACCAAGCCTTAGTCACAAAACAAAGCGAGTATTACCCAGTGAACCTGTTAATGCCGTTGGAAGAAGGACAAAGTCAACAAGGAAAAGAAGGAAAAAAAGAGAAACAGTCGATGAATTTCCTTAAATACTTAGTTGGATAGCTGATAGTGAAAGAAAGAAAGCAATCAAGAAATGGAGGTTGATTACCCAGAGAAGAAGGAACCAAAGAGGAGAGTTTTCCCATCGAGGCAAAATTTCAGATTGGGGAAGAGGAGAAGAAAGATAGATTAAGAAAACCTAGTAATAGGTTTAGATATATAAATGGATATACTGGGCCTTTTATGTCCCTGGACTCTTTCTATGTGTTTAGCGTAGTTTTCTTTTTTAGATTGGGGCGATAGATCTAAATGAGTGTGTAGATTATTTCTTATTAATAAAATCTCGATTTCATTTATAAAATCATGTACATGTACTAATTAATATCAAATATATATAATAAATATAATGAACTAATAACTGAAAAAAATAGTTAAAAGATGATATTGAAACGACCCCAAAAGGTGTCCAAAATGTGCCTCGAAATGCCCAAAATATTAAATTGCATATAACTCAAAATCCGTGCGTGATATTGAAAATCCGACTGCATATTCTTTTTCAGGGAGTCAAAATGAGGTTAGATGGGTCTAACCCCAATTAAAAAGCAAACAATTAGCAATTTCATTTTTCACAATTTTTCTTATCCAGAATTGATCTGCCACAATGTTGCGACGTGCAGCTGTCGTGGACATGTATTAATTTCACCTATGTATTTTATTACCAGTGATTTTTATCTTGGTCCAAGGCTTTGGGGTCTTGGGTCTAAGTGTTCCCAAACGTATTTTTACCTATAATTAGCCATATTTCACCTTCATATCATCCTAAACATTCCCAATACTCACTCAAATACTCAGCCATATTTTCTCTCCTAAATTCAAGTCTCAAACCTTTATCTGGAATGAAGGTTTTCCTTCAAGGTTCTTCTCTAAGTTTCAAGTTTCCATCTCCAATCTTCACCAAGTTCATCTTCAAGTTAAGGTATGTGGGTTTCTTTCATAGGGTTCCTTTCACCTATGATCCCCAAGACTCCTATTTCTCAAATTGCATGATTTAAAGTTGATTTATAAATGGGACTTGCTAATTATGAAATTCACTGCACACTATATAAAAGCTATGTAAAGTTGTTACTATTTAGCTATGTTTTGAGCCATACATCTTGGATCTATTGTAAGATTTAATGAGGGGTTTTGATGTATGTTTCTTAACGGTGCTGCAAGGTGTTGATTGATGGTTTTACAATAGATTATATTGCATGATTTCATCTATATATTTCATGATTTTATACTAACATTACACACCCTCTAGGTGTTTGGTAAAAAGTCTGGATGTGATTTCTTGAGAAATTGAAGGTCCAAAGCATGAGATATGATTTGAATGATGTAATGATGATGAAAAGAGCTTATGTATATGAAATAATCTATATAAATTGTTGTATTTGCCCATGCCTAATCTGGGGGGACTAAGAGCCCGGATAACCTAGATGGGAGTTTGTACTCATCAACCTTGTGAAGGGTTTGTACTTCTCCACCGAGGCGATGGGGTGACATCATCACTAACCTAGATAAGGATTTATACTCATCAACCTAGTGAAGGGTTTGTACTTCTCCACGATGGTGATGGGCTGGCATAATCACTAACCTAGTGAAGGGTTTGTACTTCTCCACCAGGGTGATGGCATCATCACCAACCTACCAAGGGGTTTGTACTTTAGAAAGCTAGATTGGTCTATTTTACACATATGATATCCTATACCAGCATGAGTTACTTAATCATGTTTTACTTATGCATTGATCATGTATGTCATATTGTTATATTATGCCTATTGCCTTTTGTTATGCATTTTGACTATAATGCCTATTTCTTGTTGCATTGCATCCTATATACTTAGTACATTCAAACATACTAACCCATACTTTTGCCTACATGATATCACCATGTAGGAACCGATGCTCAAGTTGATCATCCTCCTCCACGTGGCTTGTTCGGCACTACTCAAGCTAGTTGGTGAGTCCTCCACTTCGGGGACCTTAGTCTATGTTGTTCTTATTATGTGTTCTAACGCTCTTCTTTATGTTCTACTTTGACTATGAGGGTGAGCCCAGTTACTTTGCCTTGGCCCCCGCTCTTATATAAGTATCAGAGGTGTTTGTTAGACATGTTATGTATCTATTCTAAGAGCCTTGACTCTATTATTCTGAATGTCTATGATATGAAAGTATTCCCTTAGCTGTAGCTGTCCCAGTTTGTTTTCTCTTGATGCTTGTTTTATTGCTTCCATGACCAAGGATGTGTAATGATGCTCTAAGAGGCTTGCTTGGGTCTTTTGGGTCCCCCTTACACCATGTCATGTCTAGGCCCTAGGTTTGAGTTATGAAAAATTTGGTATTAGAGCACTAGGTTGATAGATCCTCGGAGTCCAACACACAATGTCGATTAGAGTCCTATTCATAGTTGTAAAGCGCGCCATGACTATGAATAGGAGGCTATGAGGCACTTTAGGAAATGTTTCCCTTCTTCATATTCTAAGTCATACTATAGAGTTTTGGTAAGGCTTATCCCCCTAATAATTTTTCTGTGCTATGCTAGATTATGCTAGAAACTAGAGGAAGAAGGGCCCAAACTCCTGAGGAGCAACCTACTAATGGTGACCTCCGGGATGAGCTCACTATGCTTACTGAAGTTGTGGCCAACCAAGTCAATCAAGGGTCCCAAGTCCCTCATGCTACTACCCCGGGAGCTATGGTAAGGGACTTCATAAAGATGAACCCTTCGGTGTTCTCTGGGTCAAAGGTGAATGAAGATCCACAAGAGTTCATTAATGATGTCTACAAGATTTTAAATATCATGGGTCTTGGGCCGAATGAAAATACGGAGTTGGTGCCGTACCAACTCAAGTGGCTAGCCCAAATATGGTATGATCAATGGAAGGGTGAGAAGGGAATTAGTAATGTAGTGTTTTGGGAGGAGTTCAAATTGGCTTTCCTTAATCGATTTTTCCCTCTTGAGCTTAGGGAAGCTAAGTTGGTAGAGTTCATGGACTTGAGACAAGATGCTATGAGTGTGAGGGAGTATGCCCTCAAATTTAATCAACTTTCAAAGAATGCTCCTTATTTGGTTGCCGATCCAAGATCTACGATGAATAAGTTCGTGATGGGGTCTCCGACTTTGTAAGTGAAGAATGTCAGTCTGTTATTCTACTTGGTGACATAGACTTGTCTCGGTTGATGATATATGCTGAGAAAATAGAGGACAAAAAGTTGAGCAAGAGAAGGGGGGATGAGGCCAAGAGGGTCCGTCTTGAGGTTAAGTTCCAAAGAAGAGGCCGGTTCTATCAAGGACAAGGGCCTTCTCATGTTTCTAATAGGGGGATTGCCAATGAATTCCCTAGGCCTCAAGGTGTTGGTGGTATGACTCCCATTGATGTGTGTCCTACATGTGGAAAGAGTCATCAGGGCCTATGTTTGAAAGGCTCTAATGCATGCTTTGATTGTACGGAGCTTGGTCACAAAAGGGTGGATTGTCCAAGAAACCGTGGCAAGGGCCGGGGTGCAAATGCGGTTCCATTGGGTAGATGTGGTCCTCAAGGTGGTGCCCCAAGGTACAATCGGTTTTATGCTCTACATGAGAGGCAAGGGGTTGGTGAGCTTCCCGATGTTGTTATCTGTATGTTGAAAATCTTTGACTTTGATATATATGCTTTGATTGATCTGGGTGCTATTGTTTCCTTTGTTACCCCTTTTGTTACTAAAAAAGTTCCATGTTGACCCCAAGTTGTTGCATGACTCATACGAAGTGTCTACTCCTATTGGTGCCTCTATTTGCATTTTGCATAAGTTGTTGCCTTGTGATCTTATTGAATTAGACATAGTAGATTTTGATGTCATTCTTGGGATGGATTGGTTGCATGCCTACTATGCTTCTATTGATTGTAGAACCACTAGGGTCAAATTTCAATTACCAAATGAAGCCGTCCTTGAGTGGGAAATTCAAGATGTGGTGGTCAAGGGTAGGTTCATTTCTTGCATTAAAGCCCGTAAGTTGATCTCAAAGGGGTGTCTTTACTATCTAGTGAGGGTTAAAGACGTGGAGTCCAAAGTCCCTTCCATAGAGTCGATTCCGGTTGTAAATGAGTTTCTTGAGGTCTTGCCAAATGACTTTCCCGGTGTTCCTCCCGAAAGGGAAATAGATTTTTGTATAGAGCTCCTCCCAATACTCAACCTATCTCCATTCCCCCTTACCGTATGGCCGTGGCAGTGTTAAAGGGTTTGTTGAAAGATTTATTGGAGAAGGGATTTATTAGGCCTAGCTAATCACCTTGGAGTTTTCCGGTGTTTTTTGTAAAGAAGAAGGATAGGTCACTTGTAAAGAAGAAGGATGGGTCACTTAGAATGTGCGTTGACCACCGGCAACTCAATAGGGTCACCATCTAGAACAGATATCCCCTCCTAAGAATTAATGATTTGTTTGACCATTTACAAGGGGCTAGCTTTTTCTCTAAGATTGATCTTCGGTCCAGGTATCATCAAGTGAGGGTGAGGGAGTGTGATATTCCCAATATGGCCTTCCGAACTAGATATGGGCATCATGATTTGTTGTGATATCTTTTGGGTTGACCAATGCACCAGCCATCTTCATGGACCTAATGAATAGGGTCTTCAAACCCTACCTTGATTCTTTTGTTGTGGTCTTCATTGGTGATATATTGATCTATTCGCATAGAGGGAGGAGCATATGGGGCATTTGATGGTTGTGTTGCAAAGATTGAGGGAGGAGACATTGTATGTCAAATATGAAAAGTGTGAATTTTAGTTGAAGGAGGTTATATTCTTGAGCCATGTGGTATCAAGTTATGGTATTAATGTGGATCCTAAGAAGACTGATGTGATTAAAAATTGGCCTAGACCAATGACCCTGTTGGATATTAGGAGTTTCTTGGGCCTAGCAGGTTATTATTGAAGGTTTATGAATGGGTTGTCCTCCATTGCTTCCCCTATGAAAAAATTGACTCAAAATAAGGTTAGGTTTGTATGGACCGTTAAGTGTGAGAGGAGCTTTCAGACATTGGAAGACAAGCTTGTATCCGCTCCTATATTGTCACTACCGGATGGACTTGAGGGATTTGTGGTGTATTTTGATGCTTCCTAGGGTGGTTTGAGTTGTGTGTTGATGCAAAATGGCAAGGTCATAGCTTATGCTTCTAGAAAACTCAAGTTAAATAAAAGGAACTACCCTACCTATGATCTAGAGTTGGCCGCCATTGTGTTTGCATTAAATATTTCGCATCACTAGTTGTATGGGGTGCATGTTGATGTGTTGACCAATCATAGGAGCTTCCAATATGTTTTCACCCAAAAGGATCTTAACGTGAGGCAAAGAAGGTGCCTATAACTTCTTAAGGACTATGACATGAGTGTGCATTATCATCCCGATAAGGCAAATATTTTGGCAGATGCTTTGAGTTGGGTTTCTATGGGAAGCCTAGCTCATATTGATGGTGGTGATAGAAAAATGGATAGGGTGGTGCACCGATTGGCTAGATTGGGGTTTAGGGTGGAAGGGTTAGTGATAATAGTGTTGTTGTGGTTGATGGGCCTAAACCTTCATTGTTTGATGAGGTGATAGCCAAACAAGATCTTGACTCCTCTTTGCTTGAATTGAAAACCTTGGTGAAAGAGGGCAAAGTAGGCGTTTTCTCCCAAGGTACGAAGGTATGTTATGTGTGCCTTGATTTGATTGTTTGAGGGAGAAAATCCTTTATGAGGCCTATAATTCTTCTTATTCTATCCACCCCAGTTCCACCAAAATGTATAGAGATTTGAGGGATGTTTATTGGTGGGGAGGCATGAAAAGGGACATTGCTAAATTCATTTTTGGTTGCCATAGTTGTCAACAAGTCAAAGCCAAATATCAAAGGCCGGGTGGCCTAACCAAAAAAAAAATTCCTGCTTGAAAGTGGGAGTTGATTAATATGGATTTTGTGGTTAGTTTTCCCAAGACTAGAATAGGTTTTTATTCCATTTGGATTGTGGTTGATAGGATGACGAAATTGGCTCACATTTTACCAGTTAAGACCACATATGGGGCTGAAAATTAAACTAGGTTGTACATCCATGAGTTAGTGAGGTTATATGGGGTTGCTTTGTCCATCATTTCGGAACATGGTGCATAATTAACTTCACACTTTTGGAGGTCTTTTCAAAGTGGTCTTAATACAAAAGTTCACCTTAGTACGACCTTTCACCCTCAAACGGATGGCCAAGCCGAAAGAACCATTCAAACACTTGAGGATATGCTTAGGGCTTATGTCTTGGGACTTAAGGGTAGTTGGGATGACCGTCTACTGTTGATTAAGTTTTCCTACAACAATAGCTATCACTCTAGCATTGGTATGACTCCTTTTGAGGCTCTTTAGGGAAGACGTTGTAGATCACCAGTTGGTTGGTTTGATGTTGGAGAGGTGGATTTATTGGGATTGGATCTAGTTATGGAGGCTCTTGAGAAGGTTAGGATGATTAGAGAAAGGTTGAAAACATCCTATAGTCATCAAAAATCCTATGCCAATGTGATAAGAAGAGACCTTGAATTCAAAGTGGGTGACTGAGTCTATTTGAAAGCTTCTCCATGAAAGATGTTGTCCCTTTTGGTAAAAAGGGGAAGTTGAGTCCAAGATATGTTGGTCATTATGAGGTGATAAAGAGGGTTGGAAAGGTATCTTATGAGTTGAAGTTGCCTAGTGAAATGAAATTTGTTTATCCGGTGTTCCATGTCTCTATGTTGAGAAAATGTATTAGTGATCCTAATGCTATTGTGTCTCTTGATATTGTGGGGGTTGTTGAATATAACATGACTTATGAGGAGGTTCCGATTCATATTTTCAATAGGCAAGTGAAGAGACTGAGGAAAATGGAGGTGAAATCTATTAAGGTGCTTTGGAGAAACCAAGAAGTTGAAAGTGCTACATGGGAGGCCAAAGCAGACATGCAAAAGTAGTATCCTTGTCTTTTCTACTCCATTCAAGCCTAAGCCCCTATGTCATTCATATGAATTCATGTTTAAGTTAGCAAGATTATGATGATTTTATACTTATGTTGCAATTTTGAAAATGGTATTTTAAATGTAATATTGCATACTTGTTGGGGATGATTTGTTTCGATCACTCTTATCATGTACGTTTCTTTTACATTTAGGGACAGATGTTCTCAAGGGGGAGATATTGAAACGACCCCAAAAAGTGCCCGAAAATGTGCCTCTTAATGCCCAAAATTTTAAATTACATATAACTCAAATTTCGTGCGCAATGTCGAAAATCTGACTTTATATTCTTTTTCAAGGGGTCAAAATTAGGGGGCGAGGGTCTAATTCTGATTTAAGAGAAAATGACTAGCAATTTTATTTTTAGTAATTTTTCTTATCTTGAAGCTATCAGCGATACTGCCGCGATGCGCATCTATCGCAGACATGTCTTAATTTCACCTCCGCGACAAGTCTGCTTTGTGGACCAGACACGGACCTATGTATTTTGTTGCCAATGCATTTTATCTCGCTCCAAGGCTTTTGGGTCTTGGGCCTAAGTCTTCCCAAACATATTTTTACCTATACTTAGCCATATTTGACCTTCATATCATCCTAGACATTCCCCAATACTCACTCAAATACTTAGTCACATTTTCTCTCCGAAATTCAATTCTCAAACCCTCATCTGGAACTAAGGTTTTCCTTCAAGGTTCTTCTTCAAGATTCAAGTCTCCATCTCCAATCTTTACCAAGTTCATCTTCAAGTTAAGGTATATGAGTTTCTTTCAAGGCATCCTTTCACCCATGATCCCTAAGCCTCCTATTTCTCAAATTGCATGATTAAAGTTGATTTATAAATGGACCTTTCTTATTATGAAATTCACTGCACACTATGTTAAAGCTATATAAAGCTGTGACTGTTTTGCTATGTTTTGAGCCATAAATCTTGAATCTATTGTAAGGCTTGATGAGGGGTTTGATGTATGTTGCTTGAGGGTGTTGTAAGGTGTTGATTGATGGTTTTACAGTGCATTATCTTTCATGATTTCGTCTCTATATTTCATGCTTTTATATAGCATTACACACTCTCCAAGTGGTTGATAAAAATCCAGATGTGATTTCTTGAGGAATTGAAGGTACAAAGCATGAGATATGATATGAATGATGTTATGATGATGAAAATAGCTTATGTATATGATATAATGTATATAAAATTGTTGCATTAGATCATGCCCAATCCGAGGGCACTAAGAGCCCAGATAACCTAGATGGAGATTTGTACTCACAAACCTAGTGAAGGGTTTCTACTTCTCCACTAGGGTGATGGGGTGGCATCATCACTAACCTAGATGGGGGTTTGTACTCATCAACTTAGTGAAGGGTTTTTACTTCTCCACGAGGGTGCTAGGATGGCATCATGACTAACCTAGTGAAGGGTTTGTACTTCTCCACCGAGGTGATGGGGTGGCATCATCACCAACCTACCAAGGGGTTTGTACTTTAGAAAGCTACATTAGTCTATTTTAGACATATGATATCCCATATGAGCATGAGTTACTTAAGCATGTCTTACTTATACATTGATAATATATGCAATATTGTTATATTATGCCCATTGCCAATTGTTATGCATTTTGACTATAATTCCTATTTCTTGTTGCATTGCATCCTAATACTTAGTACATTCAAATGTACTAACCCATACTCTTGCCTACATGGTATCACCATGTAGGAACCAGTGCTCAAGTTGATCATCCTCCTCCACATGGCTAGTTCGATACTACTCAAGCTAGTTGGTGAGTCCTCCACTTCGGGGACCTTAGTCTATGTTGTTTTTATTATGTATTAAGACACTCTTCTTTATGTTCTGCTTTGACTATAAGAGTGATCCTGGTTGCTTTGTCTTGGCCCCCGCTCTTATCTAAGTATTAGAGGCGTTTATCGGACTGGTTATGTATCTATGCTAAGAACCTTGACTATATTGTTCTTGATGCCTATCATATGAAAGTGTTCCCTTAGCCCTGGTTGTCCCAATTTATTTTCTCTTGATGCTTGTTTTATTGGTTCCACGACCAAGGACATGTAATGATGTTCTAAGAGGATTGCTTCGCGTCCCTTTGTGTCTCCCTTACGTCGTGTCACATCTAGGCCCTAGACTTGGGTCGTAATAGATACTATCTAAAAGAGTCTTTTGATAAAGGGTAAAAAGTTCAAACAACATTTATAAGGACCTTCATACTCTAATATAGTACTAATCTCTTGACATGTGAGTTGCATGTGTATATAAAGTGATGAAATATTACAAATTTATAAAGTAATATCAATAATAAATTTTAGGTAAATTGAGAATATATACGAAAAATCTATACATAAGTTTTTATAAATGACAAATATTCTTGGTTACATGGTTATTTGTATATCGAAATTTTACTTATATTAACTTGTGAATCTCTAAATTTATTTTTATTTTTTATTATTAAATAAGATATGTTCTATGAAACAGTTATAATTTGGAGTTGATTTGAATTAATCGCGTCTGACATTCTTTGGGTTTATTTTGATATTTTTTAAAATCTATTAGAATATTGCTATCTTCATAGTTAGGGTCTTCTTAAAGTAATGATGAAATGCTAGCAGAAAGAACTAGCTCAACAAATCTTAACAATCAACATTTGACTCTAATGTATGAAGCCTCTATCACCATCATATTAAGTGTGCCAATGACTGACCCATGGCTACCTCAAATCAAAGTAAGTTGTCAAGTCTAATTATAAAGGAAGATAAAATAAAAATAACAAATCCTATGAAGTAGGGCAGGCTCACCAATCAGCTGAACATCCTAGATCCTCAACTGAACATCCTAATCCCTGTATCTGCATCATAAAATGATGTAGTGCCGAGTGGTGTTAGTACATGGAACATATGATATGTAAAATAGCTGAATAAAATCGAAATAGTTAGAACAATATGAAACATCAGTCAATTCAAGGATAATAACAAATCAACATGTCAAATGTGTATCTAAAGCAAGAACAAAGAGTAGACAAGTGACTTATCAACCAATCAAACCTCATCAATCAAATCATGACTCATCTCAAAGGAACTTGACTCAATTCATCTCATCACGACTAAGAGTACTCAAGGTAGGAAATTTCTGGGACTTTCTCTTATCCAAAAATAATAACTTATGAGCCAGTGATTGATAATAAGTTGTCATTGTTGCCACAATCGTTTTGTACTTGCCAGTAGGGAACAAATCAAATCTACTAGGGACCACCAACAAATCAAACAAGTCCTATGTTGTTTCAGGAACTCTATTAAGAGGGAACCATAATATAATGTGATGGTTCAAATCATTATATATGCTTGGATACGTAGTTTGACGAGTACGAGTTTGATTAACTCTTACTCTTTCGGTGCTCGATACTCCTCCCAAGACTCAATGCTTATAAGATAATCAAGTCAATGAAATCATCTCAATCAACTCATCTCAAATCATCCTCTTAGAGGCCCTTATCATTAATCAATCTCATAGGGACGCTCATCATCTCATCAATCAACATCTCAATCAATAGCTTAAGACTTAGATCAATAATTAGGGAACAATCGAATGGACTAATATTAGAGTTCATTTATAGAAATTCAAGGGATTATCAAGCTCTATAAATTAATCATCATTCTCACATCACAATCACAATCGACATTCTCAAATCAAGGCTCTAGACTCCATCCCTAAGTTCATTCATACTTGCTTTCGAAAATAATCATGTCGGGTTATACAATATCTCATGAAAAGTATTCTATTCAAGAAAAAAGTTTATGAAGATCATCAACATAAGAAAATACATATAATAAATATAATTTTCAAGAAAACCCATCATGAGTTATGTATGTAGACTCATGAACTTTCAACTACCTCCTAAGACCATCTATGGGGCACATCAGAGCACAATCTCATTCTTTTGGTTTAGCCTTACATACCTGGGATAAAGCTATCAAAAATCAAATTTAAGGATTTTCCTTCAAATTCTCCAATATCCAATCTCTGCTTCTCTCTTCTCTTTTCTCAAGCCCTAGTCTTTCAAGTGATTAGAAAAAGACTTAGAATGGGGTTTTTGATCCTTTTTATGCTCAAAACGACCTATTTTTATTAGGTTTTTTGTTTATGAAGGGTTGGAAATTATCTAGAATGTCCCTTCATAATTTTTAGAAAACTTTTCACTATGAGAAAGTAGGTCCGCGAAGCGGACCCATCGCGCCCAAGGGTATTTTTTTCAAAAAATTTTCCAAACGAGTTTTTCAATCTTTGTCAAATTTTTTTAAAAAAATGTATGTGTAGGTCCACTATAAAGGCGTGATGTGCCTCTGTCACGCTCTATCATTGTTTTTCATTTCAGATCAAAAAATTATGTTTTGATCCGATTGCTCTAAAAATTGATCGAGACTATTTTCCCACTCAAATTTTCATGTTGATCACATATCTGGTCTCAGATTTGCAAACGGAGCATGGGAAGACATGTTGTATGCATATCTGTACTCTAGGGGTATTTGGTAAATAATAGATGTTACATATTCATAATTAAGTTCTTTAGTTCTGTCTAAATGACTTCTTCCAAACGATGATCTAAATCTTTGAGTTCTTAAATAAGAATTGAGTTAATTAAGATGGGGTAAAGTCCCTGAAAGAAATAGAGGACTTGGAGTTTGAGATAATGAGATAATAAAAGTCTCTACGAGGCTAATTTGAGATGAGAAGTCTTATGATCATTGAGTCTTGGGAAGAAGTATCGAACACCGAAATGAGTAAGAGTAAGAGCAAGTCTAATTCACCCTCATTAACTATGTTGCCAAGCATAGGAGTAGGCTAAGTTTTGATGGAGTCGGATAAGTTCCTATCTTGAGGGCTAAGTTCCGTTAGAGTCAGACAAGTTCTCACCTTGAGGACTAAGTCCCATTAGAGTCGGATAAGTTCTCATCTTATGGATTACATTTCGTTAAAGTTGGACGGATCCTCACCTTATTATCATGAAAAGGACTTAATATGTTAATTTTCTGGATCCCTTGTGGATTCTAGGCATTTCTTACCCATGTAGGGAATGGCTGTGGCAACATCAGTGGGATTATTGTACAATCACTGGCTCATAAGTGATTGTTGTTGGATAAAAGAAACTCCTCAAAAGCTCCTACCTTGAGTACTCTGAGTTGAGTTAAGTTCCATTGAGTCGAGTTGAATTGAGTTCCATTGAGTTGAGTTAAGTTGATTGTTGAGGTTGATTGATTTTGATGGGTCACTTGTCTATTCTTTATCTTTGATTTAGATAGACCTTTGACATTCTGATTGATTATTATTTTAAGTTGATGTTTTTTATATATTAATTTTTCCATCAATCTTGGATGGAGCCAAAGATTCACTATTTTTTTGCTTTGGGGTATGATGGAATAAAGCAAAATGGCTCTTTAAACTGTCTGCGCTTCTTTCAATTATGAAGTAGCAGTTTGTCATTATAACTTTCGACGCTCATCATAGGTCATCCGGAAACAGTCGCGCTATGTTTTTAAACATAGGGGTCAGGATGCGTACATCCGACCCCCCTTACCCCGCAATGGGTGGGAGCCTTTGAGGCAGTGGGGTAATATTGTTGATGTTTTTTATATATTATTCTACCGGTTTCTGTTTTATTCAGCTATTTTACATACCAGTATATTCCACATACTGATGTCCCCTTTGGACTGCATCATTTTCTGATTTAGAGGCAGGTACTAGAGATCGTCAGCAGGCACATCATTGAGGATCTGAGCATTCAGCTGTTTGTGAGCCTCCTTTATATGAGAGGATCATTCTTTATTTTCATCTTGCTTATTAGATTTAGACTTTGAGTTATCTTATTTTATTTTGCGGTAGCCATGGGTGTGCCATTGGAACCAATTGATAGTGATAGAGGATTCATAGACTAGAGTCGAGTATTGATGTTGAGATTTGATGAACTAGTTCCTTTCTACTAGCCCATTTATTTAATTGATATACATCAGAGACATTAAATGTGCCCATTAATCTTCTTTAGTCTTCCGCTGAGTTTCCTGAGTTATATTGAATGAATTGATGTGATGAGGCTAAGTGTTTCGCTTAGCGACAAGCAATAGTCTCCGAGTATCAGCCATGTCCAGGGTATCCTCCCGAGACGTGACACATTTAAGGTAATATAGATATAGATATAGATATAGATATAGATATAGATATAGATATAGATATAGATAGAAAGATGTAGATATAGATATGGATATAGATAGATTATAATATAATGTGCAATAAAAAAGAAGATTTGAAAGAGATGGAAGATGTAGGGAATTATTCAAGAAATTTTCCATGTTCTATGAAAAATACAACAATAGAAAAATAAAGTGAACACTTCAAAGATTAATTAATTTTGTGAAATCAATACCAATAAATCTTAGAATCAATGAGAAAAATTAAAATTTATCTGAAAAAGTTAGTTTTGATTGTAGATATAAAAATTCAATTATTATGGATTGGAAAGAGAATGCACAAAAGACTGCATAAGAAGAAGGATGATTGTGGTGGAAGAAGCCAATGAAAACAATTTGCTAGATTAGTTGCCAAAGAGAAATACAGGGGGTGGAACAGAGAGAAATAGAAGATAGAGAAAAAAATAACTATGTTTTATATTTTTAAAACATAAAGAAATAAATTAAAATTACTAAATAAAATACAATTTGGTAAGCTATAATAGCAGGTTAATATTACAAAATGGTGTAAGAATCTTGTACACTGACAGTGCAACCAAGTTAAACTCACCTCAAAATATGGGTATTTTAAGCCAAAAAGAATTGTTTACCACGTGTTGACCGTGGGTTGACTGTAGTCCACTCGCACCAATATCATTCAAAACATAATTTTAATCCCAGAAACTCATTTGAATCCTATAAATATGAACTGGCAGTGCAAATTGATTGTGAAACACATTTTGGAACCAATGAAATTGTCAAAATTTGAATATGAGGTCTTCTTGATTCGAAATCCAATAAATCATAACAAAACTAAATTTAAGCTAAAAAAGATCAACACGCCCTCAGAACTTTCGAAAAATATGACCAACCTTCTCTTAGGTTGAAAATCACCTTTTGAATTTAACGTAATCATCAGAATTTTGATCTAAGCATCCAAATTCAAAATTATTGACCAAAGTCATATATTTATCAAATTTCAACCAAAATTCCAATTTAGGACCTCAAATCCATGAAACAACACCAAATCAAATTTTGAAAACTCTCGTAGACCAATTTCCACAGAACTAATGGAATTGACAGAATTCCATTCCGAGACTCGAAACTCCAAATGCTATCAAAATTCACTTTTAGAATAATTGAACCACGTTAATACTCAAAAACACCCAATCACAAATGGGCCAATTAAGGGATAAAATTATAGGTCCTAAAGAATTTACAAAAATGACTATTGAGGTCATTACGTCATCCACCACTAAAAATTATGTTCATCCTCAAATATAAGGTAAAAGAGACAACCTTACTTGGTGTTGCAAAGACTCCAAGGTACAATTTGCAAAGTCCATAATTTGCTCTTCCAAGGGAACCACCTTCGGAGGTTACTATCAAAATACATTACCAAGAATTGAACTCCAGGACCAAGCTGCAGAAGCACTAACAGTCAGGGTTATCTCCAAGTCATGAACTAACCCATGAATCAACCTAATTCAAGACTCATTAAAGCAAGGAGAAATCTGATCCAGCCACCAAACTCCCAAAATGTAAAAAGCACTGCAATCCACAACTATATCCTTCCACCTAACGTAGTTCTCTCATGAACTTAAGCTGCACCAACTTGAGCTTTAGATAATGCATATTCATCAAGAATGATCCAACTTATCTGATCTCGAAGAAGAGATAGTCAACATATCACTTAGCGAATGATACATCCAAGCTTACAAAATCTCTAAACAACACCATTTAAATGCTGATATAGTAGCTATGATTGTAGAAGACTCCTGAAACAATAAAACCAGGACAAATGGTTTTCATAGACAAATACATAAAGCTAGAATAAGTTCTCATCAACTAGATAACTACCACCACTATCGAGAATCTGCAATTTCTCCATGGTAATTCCATCACACGTACTTTTGATAAGACCCATACTCACAATGCACTACTATAACCAGATTGCTAGAAGTTTACTTGTCTTAATCAAAATGCTCCACTCCAAACACCAATAATTTCTCGAGCATGAGCTAGCTCATGTAGTCGACGGCCTTCCTACATGCTTGCATTTGCTAAAATGCCTTGGTTCGAGTAAAAGCTCTTCTAGTCATTTGGTTTCAACCAGATAGAATCCTCTACACATCACTTATTATTTGATCAGCATCACAACTTAAAACATACTTATCTCATGAAAATATATTATATTCATTGTAATTATAGAACCCCACAACTCTATTCTTACGATTCAAATTTTTTCGTCGGAAGTATATAACCGTGAACCTAGTGATTTCTTATTTGTCCTTATGTTTTAAGTTTCATTGATATATTTGTTAAGTGTATTGGAAATGGTTTAGGGTCATAAGAGACCTTTAGTACTTAGTTGAGTTCAAAACCTCCCTAATGATTAAGTTTTTCGTATTAGATTAT
The DNA here is from genome assembly GCA_011800125.2 of Solanum clarkiae. NCBI lineage: Eukaryota > Viridiplantae > Streptophyta > Magnoliopsida > Solanales > Solanaceae > Solanum > Solanum clarkiae. Next base: position 31,401 of record JAABOM020060052.1, read on the forward strand.
AGAATGGTAAACTTTAAATGACCATAACTCTCAGAACATAAAGGATTAGGTGGCTAATGAATATAAAATTGAAGGTCTTTGAATCATCTTTCCAATGCCACAAGGATTGCCTCATTTGGAGTTCAGAGCAAAAAGTTATAACCATCTATGAACCCTAACTTATGGGTCATAATGGGTTTACGACCTAACTTCCAACTTGTAAAAAGGGTCCTCTAATTCAAGTTTTAAGTCACAATTCGCACTAACCCAAGTACAGATCGTATAAGCTTCTACAAGTCATAATTTGGGCTCATAAATTGAGGTCCAAGACCCCAAAACTCACCCTAGTTTCTACGAATTAACTTCTACAATCCGTAGATGACCCTGTATGTGACTTGGTGGCGTTTTAAGAACGGTTATTTTATTCCTTTCACATCCTTGCTAAGCCTAAACTTGACGATTTTACTCCTAATTAAGTCCCTCAACATTACCATTCAACCTCATCAAGCTCAAACATTTTCTTAAGACTTAGAACAAGATTTCATTAGGAGAAAATCTAGGGTTTTTAAGCACCTTCTTCAAAGATATTCAAGAATCTCGTTCTTCCCTAATTTATCCTTGCTAAACCTAAAGTTGATGATTTTATGGCTAATTAAGCCCCTTAAAATTACCATTCAACCTCATTAAACACAAACGTTTTCTCAAGACTTTGAACAAGATTTCAATAGGAGAAAAGCTATGGTTTTCAAGAACCTTCTTCGAAGTTCTTCAAATATCTCATTCTTCCAAGTATGTAAGGCTTCTCAAAGTGATGGACTAAGTTCATCCTTGAAATGCCCCAAAAATGTGCTTCAAAATGCCCATAATCATAATTTTCATATATCTCAAAATCCATGTATGATAGTAGAAATTCGACTTCATATTCTTGATCGGGGGCAAAATTGAGTGGAAAATGGGTATAACTCGGATTTTAGAGGACCCGTAGTGAAATATAATTTTCGCTAGTTTTCGAATTCCAAAGTGAATCTACACCCTACCTGCGACGTGTCAGGGGCGTGAAGCAATACAATTGTTTCCTTTGCATTAGGTACGCATCGTGGACCAAGCGCGGACCAGTTCAACTTTTTCCTTAGTTTTTCCTATGGGCCCAAGGGCATTAGGGTGATAGCCCCATGCTCACTTAAACATAAAATCACCCATACTTAGCCTTTTTTCAACTTTATATCATTCAAAACCCTCATAATAACCTCTCTAAGACTTAACCAAATATCTCATAACAAATTCAAGGATTTCAAGATTAACTTTAGAACTCAAGGATTCACTTCAAGTTCTAAGTTTTCTTCAAGCTCATCTCAAGAAAACCCAAGATTGAGGTGTGGCCTTCATCCATTGGGTTCTTTTACCTATGGAGTCCAATCTTCCTTTTTATGAAAATTACATGATTTTAAGTTGTATTACTTATGGGTATCTCTTATTATGAAATATGATCATGAATTATGTTGGGATTTTATCAAAGTATTGTTGATTATGCATGAGTATCTATTTAAGCTTACACTATGAGTTGATCTTTGTCTATTGAGACTATGCATATTTTGAGCTATGAAACTATGATCTATTATGAGTTTTGATGATGGATTTCAAGGTAGCCTATGACAAGTTTTGATGTTCAGCTCCAACAAGAAAATGATCACTGTCAGCAATTAAACTAACCAAATGTCAGGATCGAATCCACAAGGAATACAGGGCTTGACTACAAGACTTCACTACTAATAGTTTCAAGCATCAATAACTCAAATCTCTAAATGGGAGTGGGGAGGTTTGTGATTAAAAACCAAATGTTAAATTACAACTACACTATAATGCGGGAAAACACTCAATCTTAGGGACAACTTGGGAATTGTGTTCCCCATGGTTTGTTGACTCGATTACCCTAGATAACACAACTACAATTGGTGATTTTCATGCAAGATTGTAACTTAGGTTCTTCCAACCCTCTTGTGAAGGTAAAGTTCATATTTCACCATGGCGCTTTGTCCGTAACCATGGCGTGCCAATTAACCGTTACCTATTTTCCCACTCAACCTCCCCTTGGTCAGACTTGGTTGATTAGACGAGAATATATCAATTGAATTTTGTCATCTAGTTCCCTTTTCCTATTTGTCACTACCTTGGTCGAAATCGTGAGAGTAGGCTGGTTTTGGTCTTGGCCACCACCAAAAAACAATGATAATGAAGGAAAATAGACAATACATATAAAGCCCCAATAATAGAAATGCAAGAAACCTAGGTCATCTCAAGTCAACTACCTATGGTTCCCACAACCCCAAGTTGTGGGTGTTTAACTACTCATGGATAAGGAAAAACACACAAAAATGCAAATAATAGACATAGTTGAGAGTTTTACCAACACAATGAAAAGTGAAGACACCACAAGTTGCAAACCTCACAAACTTGATTGCTAAACAATGAGTACAAAGTAAAATTTGCAATCCTCAAAATGGGTTTTCCAAGAGAGAATAATAAACTACTCTAAAAAACTAATAAAAGATTCAAAATGTGATTGTAGATTGTCTCCTGGTCGAAAAAGTCCTCTAAAAATCTAACTGAAACTATATATAGAATTTAAAAAGTAACCCTAGAATTTACACAAAAAAGATAGATGGCAGCTAATAATTCTCGCAGGTACAACTCGTAGGATGACCAACGAGTCATAATCGGGGTCTCGTTTCAGGTTCTTGGCATATTAGACTAAATTGGTGCAACCCATAGGTATGAGTCATTGCTTGAGATACGACTCATATGTTCCTCTCATAGTCTTGGCCTTCAGTTTTTAGTCGAACATTTTGGCTTTTTGATTCTTGCTATGAGCCCACCTATACTAGTTGTAGTGAGACGTACGACTCGTAGGATGGCTTTGCAGGGGTGACCTCCACCTAGTAGATTTATAATTTTTGGTCTTTGTTTCTTGCTATGATACACCTTACGACTCGTAGGTGGGATCGTATGACCTATGCTTCGATAAAATCTGTAATTTTTCTTCAAAATCATCCCAACCTAACTTTTCTGCAAGATTAATGCATAAACACATCAAGACCATAAAAAGTCGCTTTAAGAACTCACAAAATCCCTTATTTCAGGCACTAAATGTGTTGTATTTTGACATCACATCAACATCATTAACTTAGAATTGTTGCTTGTCCTCAAGCGACAACTCAATCTATGCAGGCGAAGAGAAATACATAGTAGTATACTAATGGCATATACAACAACTCCTTTGATTAAGGTATCCAACTACTATTTTCAAAATAGGTTTGCAAAGTTATTAAGCAAACAAGAACATAATGAGATACCTGGAAATCCAACTATGACAAGCTAATGAGCATCAACCACTTACAATCACTGGTATAGTCATACGTTACTCAAGTAGCACAAATGTTCTCATTGGAAAGAAGTCTCTCATATTCACTTAAAAGAATTTATAATTCAGGGACTGAGGAAGCATTCTTATTCTCACAATTGAAATTCAATGTGTAGTGACTAACACCATAGGCTTGCCTCTATACTCATCTTTTGGCTTGGTGATAAAGTGGAGTTGGGTCACTTTAGGACTTATAGGCTTATGACATAGGTTCAGGTGCTTCGGTATGGTATTTTGGGCAAGTAGTGACTAAAAGCTATCCTTGAACCATGTTTACCAACACTTTTTGCTTTCATAATCCAACCTTTTTTAATCAGTCCACTCTTATTCTCCTGTTTTGAACTTTTCTCGAGTGCTTTCTTTCTCTTTTTCAGCTATACCTCGATTTTCAAACTCATTTTCGCTATTTTTTTCTCAACTCATGGGACTTTTCTTTTCTTTCTGTTCACTTGGTTCATGCTTTTTCATTTCTTTCTTGATTTCCCAACTAACCACTTTATTATTATTACTTTACAATGATAAGGACCACCCTCAACTTAGTCTTTTAGCCTTAGGTGAAGTACACAATATCTATGCCTCAAACCTGGGCCACCCATTGCAGCCACCCTCAAATTAGGCCTTTGGCGTCAATCAAGGTTCACATGTTCACGGATAGACCAGGGCCAAAATCAAGGTATTTTATCAAACAAGGTTAAGCTAGCAAGGTATCAAGAAAGAATGAGTACATGAGAAGCTCAAACGTTTGGAACAAGGGATTCACTCACTCATCTCGTGGGTCATTTAGACCAAAAGTGGTTTCACTCAAATAACAAAGGCCTCAGATCCTTTCCATATCCACCACATCACCAAACCTATTTCAGAGTAACAAGGCAAGTGTTGGGTCCATATAACATGCATGAATGCAGCAAAATAAGCTCACAACACACATGACAATTGCATCCACAATCAAGTATAGACTCACAGATCATGCTTTCAGTCTCAGCTTACCTTCACAATATCAGAACAAACATTGCCATATACTCAAAAATGTATGAATGCATCAGTAATCACAACCTCAAAAATTTTGAGGGTACCCAAATTTTCATTAAAACTTTAAAAATACATCTAAAAATTATGTATATGTCAATAGATAATACTACAAATTTACACATTATCTACACTACCTAAACATGTTGGTTCAACAGAAAAGTAAACATCCACAAGGAAAAAGAAGCACGACAAGAAAACCTTGTGATCAAAAATAGGGGAAGTTATGGACTTAACGCTGCTCAAGCTTCACCTTAATCTATAACTCTCCATACCCCACCAAAATAGGATACTTTGTCCTCAAAGTAAAAATAAACGGAAAGGGTGCAAGGGGAATAACTTGGGTTGCCTCCCAGGAAGCACTTGTTTTATTGTCGCGACACTACAGAAAGCTTTTGCAGTTATACTTCAACGAGATCCCAATCTTCCACTTTCTTGATTTCTTCTATGTCACCCATGAACTGCTTGACCATCTGGACATTCACTTTGAAAGTTATGCCATCCCTACTTTCTATCTCGATAGCTCCATTGCTAAAGATGCACACTACTCAGAAGGGTCACATCCACCTAGATTTGAATTGTAAAGAAATACATGTCTCCCGGAGCAAATTGGTGATCCTCAATTCTGCAATCATACTGAACTTTCATTTGTTCCTTATACAAGGCAGAGCTCTCATATGCTCGTTGTCTAAATTCATCAAGCTCATTCACTTACATTAACCTAGAAGTGGCAGCTTCATGCCAATCTAGATTCAGTTTCTTCAATGCCCACAATGCTTTGTGCTCAAGTTCAACCAGCAAGTGACAAGCTTTCCTAAACACTAGTTGATAAGGGGATATTCTAATAGGCGTTTTGAAGGTAATTTGGCAGGCCCACAAAGCATTATCTAGCTTCCTTGACCAATCAGAACGATTTACATTCACCATTTTGGATATTATTCACTTTATTTCCCTATTTGATACCTCTATTTGCCCACTGGTTTGGGGATGATACGGGTTTGCCACATGGTGCTTGACACCATATCTTTCAAGGAGAGCTTTGAACAGTCAGTTGCAAAAATGAGAACCTCCATCACAAATAAGTGTCCAAGGTGTACTGAACCTAGAAAAAATGCTTCTACGGAGAAACCCTGTAACATTCTTACCCTCATTGTTCGATAGAGCTATGGCCTCCATCCACTTAGAGATATAATCAAATGCAACCAGAATATACTTGTTACTATGAGAACTAACAAAGGGTCCCATAAAATCAATGCCCCAAACATCGAATAGTTATATGACCAAAATAGGATTCAGAGGGAGATCGTGCCTTCGCAACACTCCACTCTCTCTTTTGCATCTATCACAAGAAGTTACATAATCATGGGTGTCTTGATGTATAGATGGCCAGTAGTAGCCACACTGTAACACTTTGTAAGCTGTTTGAAGTCCACTGCGATGGCCACCTATGAACGAGGAGTGGCATACTTCAAGAATGCTCATCATTTCCACTTTTGGAACACAGCGACGGATGATACCATCCATGCAAATGTGAAATAAATATGGTTCATCCCAGAAGAACTTCTCTACATCATGCATAAACTTGCGACGTTGATGGGTGTTCAAATTAGGCGGCACTATATCACTCACCAAATAATTAGCATAATCTGCAAACCAAGGTATAAGATCATATGACACTGCCAGAACTCTTTCATCGGGGAATGAGTCATTTACGTCCATCCCATCATCAAACTTCATTATGGCCTCATCTTCCAATCTAGAAAGGTGATCCGCAACTTGATTTTCTGACCCTTTTCTATCAATCTCGTAAAAATTTAATTCCTACGAGAGAAGTACCCATCTAATCAATATTGGTTTTGCATCCTTCTTTTCCATCAAATATTTGAGCGCCGCATGGTCTATATGCACAATCACTTTAGCACCCAACAAGTATGAATGGAATTTTTCAAATGCAAACACTAATGTAAGCAATTATTGTTTGGTCAAGTGTAATTCTTCTGGGCCACATTCAGCGCTTTGCTAGAATAATAGATCGGACACCGGACTTTCTCTCTTCATTGCCCCAACACCACACCAACTGCAACCCCACTTGCATCACACATTATTTCAAACGATTGTGACCAATCTTGAGCCATAATAATGGGTGTTGTGGTCAATCTTGTTTTCAATTCTTCGAAGGCATACATGCATGCATCATCAAATACAAATGTCGCATCTTTTTCTAGTAACATACACTAGGGTTGTTAGATTTTAGAGAAATCCTTTATGAAACGACAGTAGAATCTGGCATGGCCTAGAAAACTTCTGATACTTTTTAGCGAAATTGGTGGTGGCTATTTCCCTATCACCTCGATTTTTGCTTTATCCACCTCAATTCCTTTGCCCGAAATTTTGTGATGAAGTACGATGCCTCTTTGACCATAAAATGGCATTTTTCCCAATTCAGCACCAAGTGACTCTCGACACATATCTATAACACATCACGCAAATGTAAAAGGCATTTTTCAAAAGTCTGGACAATGACACTGATGTCATTCACGAACACCGCAATAGTACTTTCAACTATGTCCGAGAAGATAGACATCATGTATCTTTGAAATGTAGCTAGCGCATTGCAAAGTCCAAAGGGCATTCCCTTAAATTCAAAGGTACCATAGGGGCATGTGAACGTTGTCTTCTGTTGATCCTCAAGCATAATAACAATTTGATTCTACTAAGAATACCCATCAAGGTAACAATACCATCCCTTTTTTGCCATTCTGTCAAGCATCTGATCCATGAAAGTCATAGGAAAATGATCTTTCTCAGTAGAAGCATTTAAATTTCTATAATCCATGCACACTCTCCAATCGGTGACTAGTCTCATGGAGATCAACTTGTTCTTTGCATTGGGAACCACTGTGTTACCTCCCTTCTTTGGAACACATTGCACTGGACTTACCCATTCACTGTCAGCAATTGGTAGATTACTCCTGCATCTAACCACTTGATGATTTCTTTCCTCACAACCTCTTGCATTGGGGGGTTCAACTACCTTTGATGCTCAATACTCGAGTTATAATCTTTGACTAGTTGAATATTATAAGTGCATATCCTGAGGGTGGTATGACAATGATGTCAACAATTGACCACCCAATAGCTCTCTTGTGCTGCTTGAGAACTGAGACTAGGGCTTCTGTTTGAGCTTCACTTAAATCCGCTGTAATGATGATTGGGAATGTATTATTCTCTCCCAAGTATACATATTTTAGATGCGACAGTAATTCCTTTAACTCTAGCTCTGGTGGAACTTCTACAGAGGGCTTTATAGGTGGCGTGTCCCTGTTGCATTAGTCCAATTCCAGCCTTGCTTGTCGCCTCGGCCCAAATGACGCCCCAAGAGCTTTACTGTTTCCTCATAATTAGGAATGCTTTCACCATTGAAGTTCATCTATACGTCTACCAACAGATCAACCCCGAGCCTCAATTATACTGGAATCTCTACTTCATCATCCTTATTCTTGAAATCATTGAGATGAGTTGGAACTCAGAACTCTTTCTGTCCTGCTAACCCACTTAAATACAACTGCTTCTTCATCAAACATGAAAGTGAGTAACTCTTTTCCATATCTACTAATGCTCGACCTGTAGCTAAGAAAGGTCTTCCAAAAATGATCGGAACTGCAAAATCAACCTCACAGTCAAGTATAACAAAATTTGCTATAAGTATAAATTTGTCTACCTTTACCAACACATCATACAATATCCCTATAGGCTTCTTGAATGTTTTGTCTGCCATCAACAATCGCATTTTTGTAGGAACAAGACTCCCTAAACTGAGCTTTCTAAATATGGCAAGAGGCATTAAATAAATGTTAGCCCCCAAATCACATAATGCTTTAGCAAATGCTAGTTCTCCTATAGTGTATGGTATGGTTCATGCACCCGGGTCTTCGTGTTTTTGCACTTATAATTTTGTAGTGATGGCACTAGAACATTTCATATTTTTGGAGAGGTCTTGGCTCACTTTTAGCTTCTTCTTGACTAGCTCTTTCATCCATTTGGCCTGCCCGGCATCCTCTCAAAGGCTTCCATTATTGGGATATTAACTGACAACTTCCTAAGCATTACCAAGAACTATTCAAACTTACCTTCCTCCTTTCTCCTCCCATGCCGTTGAGGAAAAGGAGGAGGGGGCCTTGAAAAGGTTTTATACTTCTTGGGTTGCTCTTCTGTGTTGCATGCCTGGGTTCTCTCATTCATTCTCTTCTTGTGGTTCCTATTTTCCACCTTTTGCATAAGGGGATCTACGGTGCTCTTAACACCCCTAGTCATCACTGCCACACAATGCCCTCTATTCTTTGGATTTTGAACCGTATTGCTTGGTAGGGTGCCCTTTTGGAGTTGGTTCAATTGTGAAGAAACTTGCCTGAATTGTTGTTCTAGTTGCTTAATGGCCACCAAGTGACACTCTCTTTCTCATAATATCCGCCCTGGTTGTCTCTATACCTCCCATCACGATTAAAGTCCCGACCTTAATTCCCGGAACCTTGCCTCCAATAGTCCTAATTGGACCCTTGAGGGTTGTTCTGAAAATCCACTGCTTGGTTGCTTACAAAACATGCATCCTCATCAAATAATGTATTACCGTAGATAGGAGCCTTCGAAGGTTGGTGGGTGACTACTTTGGCACTTGCTTGGTTTTGCTTTAAAACCAAGTCCATTCTTGTGTGAAGTTGAGCAAGTTGTTCCATAATCTCTTCGTTCACCTTTGCTCGCTCATTGTTTGTGTTGACTGCACAAGACGGTTTCATCACACCTCGGTCTCTTTAACCCCATGCTTTATTTGTCTTGACAACTTGCTCCATCCTTGTGGCTATCAATGCAAAAGGTTGGTCTAGGGACATGCCTCCCATAATTGTCTGTGCATGCTTGACTATTCTCGTCAAGTGCCCGATAGAAAATCTCAGCCAAACCATCATCAACAATTTTATGATAAGGGACCATCCTCCAGCATTTAGTAAACCTCTCCCATGTTGTGCTAATAGAATTACCGGGAAATTTCTCAAATTTTTTGAGTTGGTGCTCGAGCATCAACTTCTTAGATCTTGGAAAATAACTTTCAAGGAATACTCTCTGAAGTTCAGCCCAACTTGTGATGGTACTCGGAGGAAGCTCGGGCAACCATACAACTACATTGCTAGTCAATTATAGTGGAAACACTCTTAACCCAACAACATCAAGAGAAAGTATTTATGTCTCCATTACATTCTTGCAAACAAACACCACATTTTGAAGACGACGGTGAGGATCGTTCAACGGTAGTCGTCCAAATAGTCCACAATTTTGGAGCAGTTTGAGTAATCCACTCGATACTATGAATTTAGTATCTACCGATAAAGGAGGCAATACTATGGCACTAGTAACATCCATAGCCATAGGGTTTAATCGATATTGATTCCATCCATAAGCATTTTCATTGAAATCCCTAAGTTGTGGCCTGTAACCCCTTTGCGTGGATTCTCTTCTCTTCCCATATCATCATTCGTATTCATGTCCTTTCAACCTTGATATTGTAATGACCCGTTAGGTCATTTTGAGAATTAGTGCTCTTGAATTCCTACAAGATTTATCTTGAATATTTTAAATGAGTATTTTGGACTATTCATTAATTTTTATTATTTGGGTAAGGGATAAATTTTAATAACTAATTTAATTAGTAGACTAAGTGATAATTTATGTAACTTTCCATACTATTTATCCTATATTAATTAAAACAAGTAGTAGAATTTATTACTTTTAATACATAATAAGTTAGAAACAAGAATAAAAAGCAGAAGAACACATGGTTTGGGTTGTCGCTACTGCTTTTCAGGTAAATACTTTACCTTACTTTTATCATCAAATTGTTAGATTTTATGGTAGGCTATAGACTTATATATTTATAGTATATTGAAAAGTGAGTGTGTGTTAGGTGAAAAAGGAATAAACAATATCATAGTAATTTGATTCCCTTGGTTACATGCAGTGGATAGTAACATATTGTTTTGTCGACCCTCCATAATTTTCTATTGTCATATTATAAATTGAAAATAATATTAAAGTAGTATGAGGTGTGATTTGGGTTGTTCATCACTAGAGTATATATGTATATTACTATTGTGACTGCATATGGCTTATGCATATTCTTCTTAGGGATTTGATTGGGATGGTTAGGGAATATTAGCAAATCAATATAAGAAATTATAAAGTGGCACTAGTTTGCATATTACCTTCTACGAGGATAAGTTACCAATTTCAATGGTATATGATTTTAATGTTTGGGATTTTCTTTTAGCAACCATGTTTTAAATATCGATATAGGTAATTAAACATTAAATGTATTGAATTATATAAAATATCATTAGTTATAGTATTTGGAGAAATTAAGGCTTGGTCTTAAGATTAAATTTTTGGGAATTGACTATGGAAGTGAGTAATTTTACGTCTACGCTAATTGTATAGAAATATGGACATTGTTAGTTTTGGAATCTTGTTTTTGTTATTATCTTACTAGATTGTGGCACTACGTATGCTATTTGAAAGGGGAAGAATCAAGTGTTTGATTGATCGTGATTTGAATAAGGCAAGTGAATTTCTTAACCTTTATTAAGTTTATAGAATCTTGTACTTCTTGTGTGAGGTAGTAATAACGATTTATGTAGACTTTGATTGAAATATCTTGAATTGAGTAATTATCCCATGTTGATATTTGACCTATGGACAAATTAGGGAGGGTTATTGTATGTGAAATAGTGATTATTTGTTATTAATATCGAGGTGATATTTGCTTTTAGATGAGAATGTTGTTAAGGGTGTGATGGTATTGAGATTGAGAATATCGCAATAAATATGTTATTGAGCCACCCATTCTTGATTTTCAAATATGTGAATTTTTATGGGCATCTTGCATATTTTATCTCCATAAACATGATTATTGTGCATTTACTATGTGCTTGCTTGATGATCCAACAAAAGAAATGTAAAGCCGATGGGTCAGGTCACACGCCGTGACAGTTACTATGAATCAATGGGTCGGGTCATACACTATGACGGTTACTATGAATCGATGGGCCGAGTCACACGCCATGACGAACGATGGATCAGGTCGTGCGCCGCGATAGATGCATGGACTAGGAGTCCTCCATGGGTCCCGGACTGTGTTACAGCGGGTGTGTATCACTAAGACAGACATGCATCATTCTCTGTGACATTGCATTGCATTACATTTCACGACATTCATTTTCATCCCATAATGCTCTGGTTTGTTATGATTATATGGAGTGCTATTGAGATTGGTTATTTATTCATTATATCATTGACTTGTTTATGTCTGTACATGATTAGTTTTGGTATAGATTTGATGACATTTGACGAATTAGTGAGAACTTGATAAATTGTAGAATTTTTCCCTATGACTTGAAAGTGGGATAAATGAGAATTATACTATTATAGGATTTGATCATAGCATTTTCGGATGGTGTAATTGTGAAGGTTATGAGTTAGGTTGTAGTTGTGGGCGATTTGGTGGGAGTGCTGAGGGGTGCAGGTATTCTATACTACTTAACTTTGTGTTTATTAGTTCACTTGCTGAGTACCGTGTCTTTGGTACTCATCCCCCTTGCTACAATAGTTTTGTAGGTTACATGCTCAGATTATCAGTACTCTCTACTGTTCCTTGTTTGAGGCTTCTTATGGAGATTTCAAGAGGTACCTGTTTGCCATTCAAGCTAACTTCTTACTCCTATTTATTATTTTGTTCTATTCTAGCGACAACGTCATTTGATACTTATGTTTTCTTTCGAATCTATTGTAATACATTAGAAGCTTGGGCACGTGACAACCAGGTCTTGGGGGATTTTCATCAAATTGAACTTTTATTTTTATTATAATTTCATATTTTTAAAGTTATAGTCTGGTTGTAGGCTGACTTGTCCTGGTGGGATAAGACAAGTGCCATCATGTCCATTTTCGGGTCGTGACAAGTTGGTATCAGAGCCAAGGTTAATAGGTCTCATGTGCATATAAGCTGAGTTTAAGTAGAGATTCAAGGATCGGTATAAAGACATCCATTCTTATCTTTGAGAGGCTATGGAGACTATTAGGAAACTTCCCTTTATTTATTCTTTCTTATCGTACGTGGTTATGTTAATTGGTATTGAATTATGCTAGTATTCTTTTGATGAGATATCAAGAGTGATGACTGATTGAGGCTTATAGTTAGAGATATATATCCATTAGGTAACTAGTGAAGGGATGAGTCGATGGCCGTAAGCGTGAGGAAAAAGTCAAAAGTATCCTATGATTGTCTTGGTGAGATGAGGTGTATATATAGGGAGAGTTATTGTCAGAATGCATTAAAGCGTGCCCCAAACTAGAAGGAAGTGTATGTAGATGTGTTGTAGCATTCATACTATTGAGAGTGAAGTGTAGCTCTTAAAGAAGGAAAATGAGTGCTTTTTATGTCATAGATCAAAATTAGGCTTGTGATTGTATGTGATAGTTCATGAGATTCATAGATCTATAAACTTAGTCAGATAAGGAGGTATAATGAATGGGTGAGTGGTACATGAGTTGTGAAGAGGGAATGTGTTGATTGATTACATGCTATGATATTTTAGTGGCATTATGTTCCCAAAATTTTACCTAGTAATTGCAAGTCGTCATTAGAGAGGTATGTGATGGATGCACATGTTAGTGCTAGACCCTAAGCTTGAATTTTAAGGAGTAGTGTTAAAGAGGAGATAGCATGATGATAGTGATAGTCCTTGTTGGAGAATTGACCAAAGAGTCTTGTTGTAGTGCGTGTTCAATGATTAAGGTGTTGGCTGGCAAGAAGCATAGGGCTAGGAGTAGAGTAAAAGTACCCCCTAGATGGAGATAGAAAATTAATGGAGAAGCACTAGGAAAGAGGAGGCTTAGGAGATTTAGGTTATGTAAACATGACTGTGTACAGATGGGTGAGGCTCTAAGTTATGACGATTATGAGAATCCGCATAGTATACTTGAGTTGTTGATGTGGAGTAGTTTGATGCAAGTAATCTTTGTCATTACAAGAAACTAAGCGATTGGGGCGCATGAATAGATGATGATTAATTCTTTATAATAGTTTTAAGTGTTATACAAATAAGTTTATGAGAGCATAGTGGTTGAGCATTAGCAGGCAAAAAAAAAGATGTTAGAGTGTACTAATTGTGGAAAGTGATCATATACACCAGTAAGAGCAGCAAATATATATATATATACAGAGAGTTCCATAGAGACATGAGGAAGGTAAAAATGATATTGTTGAAAGGAGTTTGAGTGGCCAGTTATATGTATGTAGTTATTGAATAACAGAAGGGTTTAAGATGCATATTCTTGTGGATAGTGATTCCTTGACAGTGTGGAGGTTTATGCTTATAGCCTAGTGGAGGAAATTGATTCACAAATTTAGAGAGAGGACCTTGAGAGCTAAGGGGGAGATGATGATGCAAGGAATCAAAGTAGATCTTGAGTTTTTGGATTGTGATAGGTTGATCAAGATGGGATATCAATTCTTTTCTGCCTGATATAGTCCTTATACTTCAGTTGAGGTAACATTCCATTCCCTTTGGGTGTATGACTGTTCGTACGTATGGCTTTGTCCCATGCACATCATGTTGCTTCACGATCATGCTGAGTTTGGAGGATGAGAAGCGATGAATTCATTCAATCTTACCCCATGAATCTAAGAGTTCCTAGTTCCATGTTGAATGTGATGTGACTTGAGTTTTACACTATGCATAGTTCTGTTAACACAGAATGAGAATTGATAGATGAGAGTGATTGTAATCTATTAATGTTCTTAGATAAGATTTCTCGATTGAATCATGCTAATGATCTTTTCTTCCAAGCTCTGTGAGTAGTCCAACTTTCTTGCCTGGATAGAAGTGTTGGTGATAGTAGAGAGGTGAAGGTTGATGGGAGAGAGTGAGAGTTCTTAATTTTCAGAGGTAGGATCTTGCTTATTTTGTATGGAGAGATAATAGCTGAGGTTTTGCAAAAATGGGGAAGTAATGAGTTCCTCTAGATTCAAATTGTGATGCTAAGAGTAGTAGATTGAGGATAAAGGTAGATGAGGAGTGAGTGAGTGTATCCTTATGACGGTATTGGTGTTAACTTTTGTCATGTAGGGATAGAGATAAGAAGGAAGAGGGAGGTCAAACCTTATGATAAACAGTAGATAGATAAGAGTATGTTGGTGTGACTTCAAGTGAAAACTTATTGAATGGTGGAGGTAGAAGTGCTAAGTCTTGAAAATTCTAAAAAATATAGTTGAAGTGGTTAGGATGATAGGCTTGAATTTGGGGTTATTGTTATGTGAATATTGATGATAGACTAGTGATGACTTCATAATAAGGGTTTGAGGAAGAGTAGTGAGGTAGTGAAGAGGACTAATGATCATTTAATGAAAGTCCATGTGAAAGTTTAGAGTTGAGTATTAAGGATTCTCTTTGCATGAGTACAATCATCTAGGGAATAACACCTTGAGTGGGAGAGGAAGAGATGATGAGATGGGAATTCGAGTAAGAGCTATAAGCTTAAGTTGAGGGAGTAGAGTTCCATGAAACGAAGTACAACTAAGATGAGGTCAGGTGAATGAAAATGTTGGATAGAGACATTATGAAAGGAGTATCTTGTATCTTCATTTTTGTAGACGAATCCTTAGTGGTGGATCGGATGAATCGATCTTGCAATTTTCTCTTAGTAAGACAGGATGCTTGTGCAGACTTGGTTATTTCAGATTGTGAAAAATCAATTAAGTATTGTTTAGGATGGTGAAAAATATATAAATGGTTCTACAGGCACTTCTTTGCTTATGTGAATTCATAGAAGAGCTACCACAAATAATTATAGTTATCTAGCAGTCTTAATAGTCATCTCATTGTTGAGGTTATGTTCTTACTAGGTATGATTGAATGTGAGGCATGTTGGGTGTGTCTCTGTCGCACCTAAGGATTGTTTATAGTCACTGCCATTGAACTAGTATTTTGATAGTATTGTTAGAGTTTCTGTCTATTTGAATGTACCATTCGTTAAGTGGTTACTTGATCTTTTCCTTTGTTGGGTTAAAAAGAAAAAAATGATTCTCTATGATGAGTATTCAATATCTAAAATTCACATTTTATAAGTTAAGCTCGTGGAAAAAATTTGATTGTGAAAATGAAATCTTAACAAGACCCATGATGGGTTGTGTATTAAGAATGTGGGAAGGTTTATTTAGGTGTGCTTTTGATTATGACCAGTATTGATTTAGAATTTTATCTTGGTTGTGTGAAAAAAAAATATTCATCCTAATTATTGAGTTATGGTGTTAAAGAGAAGCGTACTTGGGGAGGTGAATACTGACTCTAGAAGATAATAACTTAGGTTTTGGTAATGTCGATTATTCTTTCT
>JAABOM020060053.1:0-12205 GCA_011800125.2 Solanum clarkiae
CATTGAGGTCAACAACGCAACAAGTCCAGGTATTAACGTTAAGTTAATTGAAGCAAGCACAGGTAAATATCTTGAATCAAAAAACTTTTACATATAAGAAATTATCAAAGCTATCCTTACATCCCCCCAAACCATCCTCAGCTATCAGTAGCAACTCCAACAAGTACAACTCTATGGCAACTGGGATGACTGATGTCATTCCTCTGATATTAGCAATATCACAATTAAAAATTATGAAAAAACAGAGACAAAAATAAAAAATCCCACTATTGGGTAATGTAGACCAAAATCTTAACCCTGATTGCCCTAATCTACCTGGCAACAAGGCAATTATAAAACCTAAATTAACCCCTACAAAACCAACCAGCGGGACCAAGACATAACACCGCACCCCAACAAAGCTATCACTACAAAAATGGACGTGGACTCACAATGCTCTACTCATCAGTCTATTCACACCACAAACAAGGGAAATATCACGTCTAACATAACTGCCAGCAGATCACAAAAAGACCCCACCAACCAAATTACACAACACCTCAAAACGTACTTTCCCCTGAAGCTAGGAAAAATACAAATAAATTTCAAACTAACTTAAATATTCCTAATGTTTCCACTACTATTAAAGGAAATATTTCCCTTACAAGTCATATTCCTATTAAAGCTATAGCAATTGACTTACCTTTTAAAGACAACAATGCCCAAACTTCCTTTTCCCTCTCATCAGCAAAGACACTCTCTCCACAGAGCCCTATTCCAATCACTAGCACCGCACCCGAATCACTACCAAAATCGAACTCCTATGATGAGCAGTCAACTACCATCCTACATACCCTTCCCTGCATTCCAAACTTACCCAGTGACCACCGATGGGGATTTACCTACTATGCTATGCTGGCCCCAACTCCAAATCAACCCCCAACATCTTAGTTGGAAGTAGGACTACAGAACCAAGCCATATCGTTCTCTGTAATGTTAGAGGGGAGGGAAGAAATAATGGTGGTAAGGAATCCAACATTCATCTCTCACATTATCTCGGAGGGGATGAGAATGGGAATGTAAGCGATGAACAACACTATGGCTCTGAACCTTGTTCCAACACACCGAGATCCCAGCACCCATCTAAATGCCTTTCTTTCTATTCTCATCTTGGGAAATGCCCCTTTGGAACCCGTTACATCATTTCCAAGTATCTTCTCTAACTCTAGGACCCCACTTGCTACCAAACCCAATTCTTCCCAGCTCAAGGAATGGAGTCTATGATTCACCTTGGCCAACATATGCGCCAGTGATCGAACCACAACCTCTAACCTCTCCACTAGCACCATACAGGTAGTAGGAGACCCCTCCGATGGTGGTGCCAACTCTCTCCCCCCAGGATCCCCAGGTACCACCTCAATCTCCTCATATAATTCAAACCGGGATAGCTCGAAACATAGAACAAGCTCCAAATCCTAAAGAACTGGAAAGGACCCTACTAATAATGAGAGAAAGTCGAACGGAGATAACAATCTTAAAAGAAATAAAGATTTTTCTATTCAAATAACTATTCATAAAAGAAATGCATAACAATCTGTCCTCCCAGTTTAAGGAAAACATCACAGGACATAAGTGCACCTGTAAATCAGGAGATAGGAAACTTCATAGTCCTTCTCAATCCAACACTAGTGTTAACCCAGAGAGAGGAGAACCAGAACCTACCCAATCCAACTCTACCAATGCATAGCTCAATGAACTTTGTTTTTTGGAACTATAAAGAAGGAAATGGGGCAGAGTTTAGGCGCAACTTTAGAT
Organism: Solanum clarkiae; assembly: GCA_011800125.2. Taxonomy (NCBI): domain Eukaryota; kingdom Viridiplantae; phylum Streptophyta; class Magnoliopsida; order Solanales; family Solanaceae; genus Solanum; species Solanum clarkiae. Next base: position 1,795 of record JAABOM020060053.1, read on the forward strand.
CTCTCATTAACTGGCATGAGCCCTCTCTTATAGAACTTTTAGAAACAAAGATGCAAGACCACCAAATACTCCCCTTTAACAATATGATAGAGGTCCCAGCAATAAGAAATTCTGGAGGACTTGTTCTACTATGGGATGACACCCTGTTAGAAGTGGATGAAATCACAACCTCAAACCAGGAAATACATGCAATGATCAAGGTATGTATATCGAAACTCTCCTGGATGCTAGGCTGTGTATATGGTAGTGTTGATCTTAATGAACGCTTGAAATTGTGGGATAATCTAAAATAGATTAAAGATACTTACAAAAAGGAATGGCTCATAGGTGGAGATTTTAATGAACTCCTTAACAGTAACAAAAAAAGCAATGGCAGACCCTTCTGTAAAGCTCGCACTAAAAATCTCTGGAATTTTATAAATTACTGTGAACTTATAGATCTAGGTTTTCAAGGCAATAACTACACTTGGCTCAATATAAGATTCAAAGATAAATCCAAACTAATAAGGGAAAGGTTAGATCGGGTACTAGCCACAGAGGACTGGGTATATGCCTTCCCAAACGCACATGAAAGACATCTCCCACGTACCCAGACCACTGTCCAATGATACTCTCTCAAGATAAAATCATGGTTCTATAATGTAAAGAAATATTTAGGTTCGAGAGTATATGGGCTACCCATCCTGACCTCGAGTTAATAGTAAAAATAAGTTGGGAGAACCATGCAGAGATCACCCAAGTGATCCCTGACTTCACCAAAAATATTTCAAACTGGAACAAATAACCTTTTGGAAATATCTTTAAGAAAAAAAGGAACATCTTAAACCATCTAGAAGGTAAACAGAAATCTCACCAATATCCGATAAGTACTTACCTGCAAGCATTGGAAAAGGTGCTCATAAATGATTTTAATCACTTATTACGCCTAGAAGAAGACTTTTGGAAGCTTAAGTCAAGAATCAATTGGTTAAACGTGAGAGACGCAAATGCTAGGTTTTTTCGTATCTCGACCTTGAATAGATGCCGTCAAAATAGAACAACTCTCTTACAGACAGAAGACGGGGAATGCCTTTATGACCAAGCAAACATTCAAAGCCTAACCCTCTCTTACTTAAAAAACCTTTTCCACACCTCTCTCAAATTCTCAAAGTTGCTATAGGATCCTCAAATTCATGCAAACACGAAAGATATCCTTAACAACCTTGAGAGTAGCCCTTCCATAGATGAGATTAAAGCGACAATCTACTCATACAAACCTTTTAAAGTACCTGGGCCAGATGGACTACACCCTTTCTTTTTCCAAAATACTGGAACACTATGGGCCCTTCAGTTATAGACCTGTTCCTAGGCAGCTTTAAGTACTGGAAAATCCTCGAAGTTATAAATAAAATCCACGTATGCCTCATCCCAAAATCCAAGGGAGAAAGCACCCTCAAGGAATTCAAACCTATTAGTCTCTGTAATACGACTTATAAAATCATTTCAGAAATCATCACTAATAGGCTGAAACCAATAATGAATAGCTTGATAGGCCTGCTCCAAACCAATTTTCTAAAAGGCAGACAAATGGGTGACAATGCTATAATAGTTCAGGAAGCCATCACTTATTTTTGAAAAGCAAAAGTTAAAAAGCCAGGAATACTCTTAATGATTGACCTAGAGAAAGTCTTCGATAAACTAGAATGGTCTTACATAAAAAGTACGTACCCTGGATTTTTTTGGTTTCCCTAGGAACGTAACAAGACTTATAATGTCCTGCATCACTACTAATAAAACTGCCATCCTTATAAATAAAGACCGCATGGACTTCTTTGAACCGACTAGGGGAATAAGATAAGGGGACCTACTATCACCCTACTTATTCATACTATGTATGGAAAGGCTATCGAGGGGCATTGAACAAGAAATTGCAAAGAAGCACTGGGACCCAATTAAATTATCAATGCAGTGCCCACAACTCTTTTTCACAGATGACCTAATACTAATGGGAAAAGTCAACAAGAAAAGTTGTCACACAATCAAAAGACTTTTCCTCCAATTCTGTGCAAACTCGGGTCAAAGTATAAACTATGAGAAATCAAAAATTATTTATTAAAAAAATTGAAACAAAAGAATGAGAGCCAGTCTTTAATCCAAATAAAGAGTGGGAATTCTATGGGAAAGTACCTAGGGTTTAAAATTTTTAATAAACGACCTGTACTAAAGGACTTCGAATATGTAATTGATAACCTAAGAAAGAAATTAGCGGGATGGAAAACAAGTTTCTTAAACATAAAGGGATGGACTACTCTAGCAAAATCTACTTTAAACAACATCCCCAATCATTTAATGCACTACACAAAACTACCTAGTCAATTTTTTCTAAAAAATAGACCAAATACAAAGAAACTTTATATGAGGTACCACATACCTTAAACGCAAAATGCACCTCCTTTCATGGGAAAATATCACTAAATCAAAATCGGAAGGAGGCCTAGGGGTCCTAAAAGCTGAAACAAAAAATGAAGCTATATTAGCAAAATTGGCTTGGCGAGCTGATGTGCTGTCAAAATACAACACATTTGGTGCCTGAAACAAGGGATTTGTGAGTTCTAAAGCAACTTTTTAGTGTTTAGATGTATTTTTGTGTTTATCTTGCAAAAAAGTTATGTTGGCATGATTTTGAAGAAAAGTTGCAAATTCAGCTGAAGTATAGGGCATATGAGCCAATCTACAAGTCGTAAGTCAAGCTACGAGTCGTAGGGTAGTGTCGTAGCAGGAATCAGAGATCAAAATCAGAAATCTTTCAAATAAAGGTCACTCCTATGAGGATATCCTACGAGTCATAATACACACTACAACTTGTATAGCTGGACTCGTAGCAAGAATCAGAGAGCCAAAATATTGGACCAAAAACTGAAGACCAAGACTACGAGACAAACATATGAGCCATATCTCAAGCAACGACTCGTACCTATGAGTCATACCAATTCAGTCCAGGATACTAAGAACCTGATACGAGACACCGACTACGACTCGTATGTCATCCTACGAGTTATAACTGTGAGACTTATCAGCTGCCAACTGTCTTTCCTGTATAGATTTTAGGGTTATTTTGTAAATACTATATATAGTTTAGGTTAGGTTTTTGAGAGAGAGTTCGACCAGCAGATAATTTACCATTACGTTTTGAATTTTCTCTTAGTATTTTAGGGTTGTTTATTGTTTCCTATTGGAAAACCTATTTTGGGGATTGCAAATCTTACCTTGTACTCGTTATTGATTTATCAAGATTGTGGTTTGCTATTTGTAGTGCCTATTTTCTTCATTGTTATTGGTAAAACTCTCAGTTATGTCTATCATGTGCATTTTGTGTGTTTTGCTTTAGCCATGAGTAGCTAAGCACCCACAACTTAGGGTTGTGGGAACCATAGGTAGTTGACTTGAAATAACCTAGGTTTCTTGCATTTCCATGATTTGGGTTTTGCATATATTATCTATTTCCCTTCATTTTATTATTGTTTGGTGGTGGCCAACACCAAACCTTGCCTATTATCACGATCCCGACAAGGAAGTGATGAATAGGGAAAGAGAAGTAGATGACAGATTCGATTAATGTGTTCTCGTCTAATCAACCAATCCTGACGAAGGGGAGGTTGAATGAGACTATTGGTAACGATTAGTTGGCATGCCATTGTGATCGACTAATCGTCATGGTGAAATTTGACCTTCACATTCACAAGAGGGCTGGAAGAACCTAAGTTACCTTCCTGTATCCAAATCACCAGTTGTAGTTATGTTATCTAGGGTAATCGAGTTGGCGAACCGTGAGGAATACAATTCCCGAGTTGTCCCCAAAATTGAGTGTTTCCTTGCATTATAGTTAGTGTTTATTTTATTTTATTTTTGAATCACAAACCCCCACCCCCACCCCATTTAGAGATTGTAGTCATAAATGCTAGAAATGATTAGTAGTGAAGTCTTGTAGTCAAGCCCTGTATTCCCCATGGATTCGATCCTAACCTCGGTTAGGTTAATTGTTGACAATGACCGCTTTCTCATTGGAGCGTGAACATCAATCAGAAATTATGGCGCCATTGCCAGGGAATACGACTAGGTTTTGAGTTGATTTCACTATTAGTTAGTTCTAATGTTAATTTCAAAAGTCTTTTATACTTTACTTTTGTTTTTGTTTTTGTTGTTTGATTTTATTTGCAGCGTATACTTGGTTGTATGCCAAACACAAGGAGCCAAGACAATCCCTTAGCTCTACTCAATTTGGAGATCCATAGACTACCAAAAAGAATGATCCAAGTAAATGAAGATATCGAGGTCGAGGAAGATATGCATACGAATGAGGATATGGATAGAGAGAAGAATCCACCACAAAGGGGTAACATGCCACAGCTCAGTGACTTCAATGAAAATGCTTATGGATGGAATTAATATCTAGTTGAAGCCTATGGCTATAGATGTTGCTGGTGCTATAGTACTGCATCCTTTACTGGGAGATACTAAGTTCACGGTATCGAGTGGATTGCTCCAAATGCTCCGAAAACCGCAATTTATTCACACGGCTACCTTCAGAGGATCCCCTCCATCATCTTCAGAATGTGGTGTTTGTTTGCAAAAGTGTCATGGGGACATAAAACCTTTCTCTTAATGTTGTGGTTTTAAGAATGTTTCCACTATCATTGACTGACAATGCAGCTGTATGGTTGTCCGAGCTTCCTCCTGGAACTATCACAAGTTGGGCTGAACTTCAGAGAGTATTCCTTGAAAGATATTTCCCAAGATCCAAGAAGTTGAAGCTCAAGGACCAAATCAACAACTTTGGGCAACTATTGGGTGATTCTATCAGCACAACATGGGAGAATTTTACTAAATGCTTGAGGATGGTCCCTGATGACAAGATTGTTGATGATGCCTTGGTTGAAATTTTCTATCAGGCATTTGATGGGAATAGTCAAGCTTGCGCCGATACGATTATGGGAGGCATGCTCCAAGACCAATCTTTTGCATTGATAGCCGCAAGAATAGAGCAAGTGGCCAAAATGAATCGAGCATGGGTACAATGAGAGCGAGGTATGATGAAACCCTCTTATGCGATTAACACCAATAATGAGCGAGCAAAGGTAAACGAAGAGATCATAGAGCAACTTGCTCAACTTCGCACAAGTATGGACTTGGTCTTAAAGTAAAATCAGGCAAGTGTCAAGGTAGTCATGCACCAACCTCTGAAGGTCCCTACCTATGATGATCCATTCTTAGATGAGGATGTGTGTTTTGTACGCAACCAAGTGGCGGGTTTCCGGAACAACCCCCAAGGGTCCAATTCAGATAATTGGAGGCAAGGTTCCGGGAATCAAGGTAGGAACTTCACCCATGATGGGATGTTTAGAGATAGCCGAAGTGGATACTATGAGAGAGAGAGAGAGTGCAAGACGCAAGGGAGAAGAAAGAGCTACAGGAATGGTCCTTATGTGCCACCACACAATCATGACGCTAGAGCAAACAATTCTAGGATTGAAGGAAATGTTCAAAAAATTGTTAAAGCAAGCAGACCATCAAGATGAGACTTTAAAGGGAATCAAAGTGGAGATTTCAAATATTAACCAGAAAATCAAGTATCACTTAGTGGCAATTAAGCAACTTGAGCAATACTTTGGGCAAGTGTCTTCATAATTGAACCAATGCCAAAAGGACACCTTACCAAGCAATACAGTTCAAAATCCTAAAAATGAAGGGCATTACATGGCAGTGATGACTAGGAGTGGCAAGAGCATAATAGATCCCCCTATGCCAGTTGTTATGGATAAAGTTGAGGAAAAAGGTCTTGGTGGTGAAGTTGCAGGTGAAGGAGAAAGTCAGGAAATTATCGGGAGACAAAGAGAAGAGCTGAGAGAGCATGACAAGGTGAAATCTATCCCAAAGCCTCCTCCTCCTCTCCCTCAAAGGCTTAAGAAAAGGAAGAAGAGGGAAAGTTCAAACACTTCCTTTCAATGTTGATGCAACTCTCCATCAACATTCCCCTTTTAGAAGCTTTGGAGAAAATGCCTGGGTATGCTAAATATATGAAGGATTTAGTCACCATGAAATGCATTTTAAGCTAAGAGTTGTCACAATAACTCCAACAATGTAGTGCGATTATGACTATATGCCTTGCTCAAAAGCGAGAGGACCCCGGTGCATTCACCATCCCCTGTACCATTGGTGATATCGAGTTTGCAAGAGCATTGTGTGACTTAGGAGCGAGCATCAATCTAATGCCTCTTGCGGTACTCAAAAAGCTTGGCCTTGGTACTCCTACCTCGACAAGAATGAGGTTGCTTATGGGGGATCGAACTATTAAAAAGCCGAAGGGAATCCTTTTGGATATGCTTGTTAAAATGGATAAGTTCATCTTCCCTGGCAGATTTTATGATCCTCAACTGTGAAGTTGATTTTGAGGTGCCCATATTTTGGGGAGACTATTTCTAGCTGCTGGGAGAGCCCTAGTGGTATTGATTCAGGTCAACTGCTGTTCAGGGTTAATGATGCAGAAGTTATGTCCAATATTCATCAATCCATGAAACACTCAGATGAGTGCAAGAGTAAGGTATGGACCCTCGATGATAGTTGACAAAGAAAGATGATAAAGTCAAGCCACGACATTAAATAAGACGCTTCTTGGGAGGCAACCCAAGTATTGAAATTCTTAGGTTTGAGGTTGATTTTATGAGTGAACAACATTGGTGTTGTTGTAATATTTTGGGAATTGTTGTGTTTTGAGATGGGGTTTGCAGGTGAAAAATTGAAGTACTGAAGATCTGAAAGATAACACGTGGAGTAGCCTCTACAATTAGTCCTACGAGTCGTAGCCCTCACAACGACTCATAGTCATGTATTGTAGAGGGAATCATTGGGTATCAAAAGTTGGCACATATATTACGAGTCAACCTTATGATTCATAGTGCCTTCTAGGAGTCGTAAGTAGGATTCGTAGTGCCCAGGTATGACCCTAAATTTTTATAAGTGTTGGGTTTGCTACGAGACCAGGACCTATAAGTTGTACGACAGCCTACGACTCATAAATAAATTTTTATTTATTTTTATTTCTTGTTCTTTGTTTTGTGTTTTAGTGGATCAAACGTCTTGGACTTACATGTTACTTTTTGGTTTGGTTGTAGATAAAATGCCTCCAAAAGACAAATGAGCAATTCAAGCTCTCCAACGAAGGTTATAGAATGAATCCTCTGAAACTGAGTAATCAGAGGGCTCTGTGGAACTCCACAGAGTCAGGGTGGACCTGGAGGCCAATAGACCCTTGGCTCGGGCACTTGCAGTGGAAATGCCCATGGATGTTAGTAGTTCCTCTCAGTCTGAAAAGGAAGAACAACAGGGCAACAGGGATGGGTCAGATAGCAGCTTGCCACAGATGACCCCCTCTCACTCTGGTTCAGAGTTGAAGTCAGAGAGCACCTCTCAGTAGGTGGAAGTCCAGTCCCCACCCCCAATGACCGCAGATGGTGCATACCTGGGATGAAAGAGATATATGACCAATAGTTAGAGCCTAAGGAGCAAGGCAAGTTGGTCCGATAATTTCATGAGGATTCTCGGTTGAATGCCTCAGGCTTGGATAAAGTGCTCGAATTGGATGCTGGGTTGGATGAGCACAAACTACGGTGAATCACACAGCAGTTGGGCAAATATGCCCCTTACATGGTCCGTGAGTTCTATGCGGCCTATCTTTCTACACTCTGTCGGGGCTTGCCGAAGAACAAAAGGCTAATTGAGCAGCCGAGGCTACGGGTAGTGATAGTCCGGGGCAGAAGAGTTGATATCTCGGAGGAGACAATCCGACGAGTGCAGTTTGGGCCTAATTATAGAGCGCCTCAGTCCACTTTAGAGTATGATAGTTGTATTGATAAAATGAGAAGAGCGGTGATTGGGAAGAATATCGGGGCCAGGACAGAGTTGCTATGGTAGATCGCCAGTTAAATCTGTAAGGAGGGTGTAGATCCGACGTGGGTCACAAATCACGCAGATCCTATAGTTAAAGCACACCTATCCTTTCCAAGATTTTATGGTCCATTATCCATTGGTATATTAGGCCAACTTTCACGGATAATGTGATTACCTTGAGAGAGCAGTATTGCTGGCCAGCATTCTAGCTAGCTATGCTATAGATTGGGCCCGAATCATTTCGGAGCAGATTCACGAGGCTGCAGCTCGGACGAGCACCTCACAGTCATTTTCAGTTCTGATCCATCGACTATGTAGTGCAGCAGGTATTCCTATCGATCCTCACTGGGACCCTCATGTAGAGGCCACAGGCACCATAGATCCCAGCCTGATTAGTAGTGAAGTCTTATAGTCAAGCCCTGTATTCCCTGTAGATTCGATCCTAACCTCAGTTAGGTTAATTGCTGACAACAACCGCTTTCTTATTGGAGCATGAATATTAGTCATGAGTAGCTACGAACAAAAGCACCATGTGGTCAAGGATATTGATGAGTAAATACTCAAAATAGACCCACAACATTTCTCCAAACTACCAACAAGTATAGGCCATAGCAAAACTTGGAAAAACTTAAGTCTAGGCTGGGACATATGCAGAAAGGGTCTAAAATGGACCCTAGGCACAGGGGAAAATATTTCGCTGTGGTATGATCACTGGATACCGAACAATAAAACACTTAGATAAACTATTCAAGGTCCCCTTCAAAAGTATGATGAGGTACAAATAGTAAGCTCCATCCTTGATGAACAGTGGCAATGGGAACAAATCTCTATCCCACTACCCAAAAACATGAAGAAAGACAAGGATGCTTATACATTCCCCTCTGACCTAGACATGATAGGGCTTTTTGGCACCCAAACCCCTCCGGCACCTTAACAACTAAAAGTGCCTATCACTATATTCGAAATAGGTTTGAGATTTCAAATGTGGGACCAAGCTGCTTTAACTAGATCTGGAACTTACATTGTCCCTACAAAATAAAGTACTTTCTTTGGATTTGCCAATATAACTGACTGCCCACATATGCTTACCTGAGCCACATGGGTATTGGCTCAACAAACCTATGTCATTCATATAACGAACCGGAAACCACCAGTCATATATTCCTCAAATGCAAAATATCTCGACAGATGTGGCAACAAATAGGAATAGCTAATGAATTAGAGAGGGAAGCCTCACCCAACGACCCTCATTAGCTATTCCATCTCTCCAAAATACAGTTAACATTTAAAAAGCTGGCTTGGATAAAAGCCCTTCCTTTTTATCTTTGGCATATTTGGCTCACAAGAAACAACAATATCCATAACAACTCATATATCCACGCAGTGAGCAACACCCCATACGTTCTAGCTCTGGAATATAAACACCTCACAAAGAGCAAAGCTAGCTACAAAGCTGTACCAACCTTCTCAAAATGGAAACCACCTATAAAAGATATAAACTAAACACTGATGGGTCGGCAAATATGTGCAATAGCAGTAGCAACATTGAGGGAGTAATCAGGAATATAAAGTTAGAATGGGTAATCGGTTTCAGTGGAAACTCGGGCAAAAATAATATCTTACCTACAAAATTATACGCTTTAAGAGTAGGCTTGAAACTAGCCGTGGAACGAAATCTCACTCCGCTAGAAATACGCGTAGACTGTGAAACAAGTATACACATGCTAACTCATGATCACCCAGCTTACAACCAAATTATTTATGATTGTAGGGACCTTCTAGCCCAACTGTGGAACCCTCAAGTACAACATAGTTCAGAGAAACAAATTAAGTGACAGATATTTTGTCGAAGGAAGGGGCAAGGCAAAGCAAGGATAATAGTATAATACAATATGAAGTTCCCCCATTTTTTGTGGAGAAAAGACTGGATGCAGACAAAGCAGGAACTCTTTCTGTACGGCTAAAGAAAAAACTAAATATTCCTAGTAGTTTAAACTCTATGTATTCCCCTCCCTTTACTTTAAATAGTAGCTTCTCAGTTGCCACGAACTTGTACTGATGCATATATAAATATATATGTACTACGTCTTTTTTCTACCAAAAAAAATATAAGAGTCAATATTACCTGAATATGTCAACCTAAAATATTTACCAACCAATGTCATTAGCTTTTTTTTTTTTTAAAGAGGTCATTTTAGTAACAAAGGAGTATTAAAATAAAGGGAAAAAAAAGAAAGAAGGAGAAACCGTCTGACAAAGGGATAGACTAATTAATGCCAATTGTGTAAAATAGTGTTATAATTTATGGGGAAAGAGAATAGAAAGGTAATAAAAGGAGGGAATAGACTGTAGTATTAAATTTTTGTACTATTTTATCTCTCCAACATTTATTACTTGTAATCATTGTGGATATTTGACCAAAATATATGAAATAACAACCGGATAAAAAATAGCAATAATTTTATCAAGTGTCTATATGTACATGTAT